>CM046436.1:9764160-10021660 GCA_025506505.1 Flaveria sonorensis
TATATGGTGGATAAAAACCCTTGTGTGGTATATCTAGAAAGAGATGACAAAACCCTTAAGTCAACTCTTCTAGAATTACCTATATTAATTAACATGTTGATTTTAATTTTGCTTTGATTGAGATATATAACAAGTTGAATTGTTTTAATAATTGATTTTTTTTATATTAACTAGCGGTTTATTGTACCCGACCCTCACCCACCACGACAAGGACTCATACGTATCTACATGTACTTCTAGTGACCCGTTAGATAATTAGTTCATTGTTCACTTTTAAACAAATTGATGCTCTAATGCTCACAGAACATAAAACATACAGTTATTTTTTATACCGACTACAATAAATTAAATCCATCCATCATTTGTGTCTCTTGGCGATCGATTTACTCAACCCTAGTATCATGGCTGCTGTTTCATGTAAGAAAAACCTTTCTTTCTAACACGCATCTTCACTAGAAAAATCAATAGTTTAAATGTTTCAGTCATATTTTTAGGAAGAATTAACAATATCTTGAAGTAAGATTTGCAACTTGCTACTACTTCATCAAGTATCTTTCAAAGTTTCATGGAACCCTATTATTAAATTTTGATCGGGTCAAAACCATTCAACAAGTACCATAGATAAGCATGTGGACACGTGGCAAAACATTGACCGTTTGTTTTATTAGAGACATCAATGACGTTTAAATAGAAGACGCCACAAACTCAAGTTAATTAAGTGCCAACATTGATATTAACTTTGTCTCAATCACAGTACAATTCTTCAAGATTTTATATTTGGAGTCATGGGCATGCATAACTTGAAGAATCTAGTGATCTTGTTATTGCTTTTGATGATCTTTGGTTCATCCCAATGCACACGAGATTTTGGTTTCACCCTCAGAATCTTATCCTCAAAGTAAGTCATTTTCATTTTGTTCTTTTAATTTCAAGAATTTCACTTCCTTTTGTGTTTATGTACAACTAAACTCAAGAATCACCATATCTTTAGATGTTTACTCAACATGATTCCATAGAGATTTCGATCTAAGAGATCTCAAAAAGAAACTTTTTCAAGGGTCAATTTTGTAACGACTCCTTATGAGTTGATTTGTTAGGAGTTGGATATTCGCAGCCTGTCTTTTATTTCACACCCATGTTTCTCATTTGAAAAAATAGGGCGCTATGTTTACATTACAAATCAAGTAGCGATTAAGAAAATTTATTTCACATTCCTTAATTAGCGTTCATTTGCAACTGAAATATTTAAACAATTAAACACACTGCTAGTAGAAGTTTAGTTTTCCTTTCCTGTCTAATATTCTACTTTAGTCTTGCTTAAGCACACATGAATTCTGAATGTAGATAGTCGACGATTTAATCGTATTTATAATAACAAATAATGATATATGTACGTGTATATCATGTAGGATATGCAAAGGTGTTTGCTACACTTGGAGTGGAGTGTAGTGTTGTGATGGGAGCATCAAATAGTGTAAGTGGCAAAAGCAAATGGGAAGGATCTTGCTCTAAAACTACAATGCCTCTCATGGAAGAATCATCATGTTTAATTAATTGCATGAATTACATTATTTACTACAATTCATAGCTAGGATATAGTGTGTAAAACTTTATTATTTATAAAAAAACTGATTATTATTTTTTCTTTTCTCCGAAAATAGAGATTGTATCTTGAATTTATAGTGAAATAAACATTTTAGGCTTTTTTATATATAATATATATATCCTAACTAATTATTGTTTCTCAAGAGGTTGAATCCAGCAAGTGCATTCACTTGATGCCAAACCACCTATGTATGAGTTTTCTGGTTGACTTCCGCGTTTTAGTGTTTTTTTGTTTAGGACATAAATATAACGAAGAAAACATGAAAGTAGTCATTATCTGATTTGTGTTATATTTCTATGCGATATTTCACACATATAGCCATGACATACATTTACGTTATACCTTTACTCACGTAACATTTTAATGTTTGTACGAAACATAAACCTTTAATACGTGAACATAAAAATTAGATACTCGAACACCACTCATGTATAATTATATATATTTACCAGCGGTGAGTGTAACTACTGGTAAACTCATCTGGGCGTTGAAACTTGCTGAATGAAATCTTTAAATTCAACGGTTACGGCAGTTACAGAGTGGTTTCCAACCGGTTATCCTAAGCAGCCTGCGGTTATGGGGATGCAGTTGCTACATAGCCTGGAATTTAGCAGCAAAACAAACGTGGGGGGCGGTTGTCACACTCGCCTATAAAGCAGGTCTTCTGTGTGCAAGATCATAATCCGCGAGGTGCTGGAAGGGCAACGGCGATGGACGAACATCGTAAGAACCCTAGAAAAACCCTTGACTGGTTAACTATAAATTTCATGTATACTTTCTGCAGATTTTCAGTAAGAAAAACAATATAGGCGACGTTAGATCCATATCTGGGTGTTGACCCATGCAAATAACCCGTTAAAACACTAGCCCATATTCATGTAAGTTCCACCCCATGAATTAAGATACTAGTATTATATAATTATTATTTTTAATATTATTGTTCGTATTACTATTGCCATTATTGTTAATTTCAATCAATTATTTCTCATTTTAATTACCATGTTCTGCTTAATATTTATATATTTTTATTATAGTACTTACCTCTTTTACTGATAACTACTATCATTATTATTATCATTATTATTTTTAATTCTATTTCTTTACTCTTTTTAATAAATTCTAATACAACACACATAAACTTCATTTGACTCTGTACAATCGTTATTATATTCACACACTTACTTATATTTTATATCCACTATCTGTATAAAATTAACATTACTTTATGAGTTATTTTAATGCATACTTCTCTGTTTTCTATTTACACACCCTACTTTTATATTAATTACGTTTAATGTTTAACTAAATGTTTACACCATGATAAATCAATCAAATTTTGTTACCACACTCCTAAAGTAATCAGTGTAGGAATGAAAGAAATTCACGAGAGTGTGATACATTAATTGCAACACAACACTTATTATTTTTTCATTTTTTAAATTTTAAGTTTATGAAAATTTATTATTTAATTCAAATTTTTTATGGCTATCCCATAGTGCCCAGCGTTATTAAATTTATATATGAAATTTATTAATTTAGTAAACAAGTTTTGTTTTTACATGATATATTTCCAAATTGTATATCGATAGAAGTTTTTGTTATTAATATGAGAAAATCGTATGATAAAGAACAAAAGAAAAATATTATATAAGTTAAACAATTCAAATACATAAAACAAGACATTTACGGTTAAAAACAAATTCCAGTGCACCTTAGTTTTTATAAAGTATAAATAGTAACCTAATCTAGGAAAATTCATAATGTTTTTGAAATTTGATATATATACGTAATACACTCGTGTCAGCCGATGCATGCTGGACTGAAATTTTTATAACATAAACTTTTAAGAAAAAATTATATAACAGTATCATATATAGTCGTACCTTAAAAATGGTATTTAAAAAATTGAAACAACTATATAATTTACTGATAAACGTTTATAAACTATAATTAAAAAAACGCTTTTGAAAGATAAAAGCTGAATAAAATGTCTAATTTAGTAACAAAAGAAAACGTATATATAAAAACACAACTCATGAATGATTAAAGAGGTTTTTATGTTTGTTTAATAACTAATGAGTGATTATATAAGTATTTAATCATTATAGAATGAGATGTTATAGGATAGGGTCTAAATAGCAACACTCTACAAAAACAAAAAAAAAAAAAAAAAAAAAAAAAAAAAAACGTGTTGCTATTATTTTTGTAATGCGTGTGGTGAACAATTTTATGGTTATTTTATATTTCTGTGTTTATTAACATAGATTGATTTACCTTTTTTATAATTACCTACTCTAGATATATCAGAACTTGTATTTTTTATAGTAATGTTGGAGATAGTAACACTTTATATGTTACATGAAATGTTAAATTTTTATGTAATCCCAAATTCGTATAAAACACTAACACTTTATAGATCAAATGAAAAGTACAACTGTTAATGATTTTTTGGCCTAGTGGTTAAAAGGGAAATGAGAGGTTTTGTCTCTTTGGAAGTCCAAGATTCACTTTGACATTAACGAATATTATTAACTTGATGATACTAACCACTAACCAGCCGTTTAATATATTTATATATATATATATATGAAATGTTTAGCTTTTTGGAATAATAATGTGAGCAGAAGTTTGTATCTTATTTTTACTACATATTGTATTATATATTAAACAACGTTGCATATTCTTAAATACTTTTTTTTTGTTTCCCCACATAAATTTTTATTATCTATTTGTAACATTAGTCTACCCGACCACCGGACGGATGTAAAACTAGTTAAAATAGATACTCAAACACCGTGTGTTTCAGATATGTTATAACTATACGTATGTACTTATCAGGAGTAATAGCAAGGTATATAAGAATGATTGGCCTTGAAGGGATGATTTATCCTGTGAATTTAAATCATTACTTTTATCGAATGTAAGATTGTTTTCTCTTTCAACTAGTCTTCAACATTTCCTGTACTTTGTCTTTTTATAATAGAAAACATGGCCGACAAAATTGTGGAAAATCAAGCCTTCCAATTACCTGCCATTTATTCAACGCATCATAATCAAGTTATTGAATGCTGACATATTGTTTTAAATATATTTTTATAATTGACTATATAACTTAATATCCTTTTTGTTTAACCAATAATTTTAAGTTTAAATGGTTAAGATGAGATATCTAAAATATATAAATATGAGAAGGTCAGGAGTTTAAGTTTCATTCTGAGTAAAAATACTTAAATAGGCCAAATAATATTCTCAGTCATGGGTTTCCTCTTAAGGAGATTGAGGGTGCGGTCCAGCTAGAAAATAGATTGGTGGGTCTGATTAAGATAATAATTGTTATTCGAAACAGAGTCGTATATTTATCATTAAAAAATCTACTGGCCAATGTTTATTTATTTTTTCTTATAATTATGTTTTACGTTTTAAATCATTTTATAGTTTTTACCATTGTGTTTTATGTATTAGATAACTTTTTAGAAAAATGTTCAAATACAAAGTGTATTTTTGCTACAAAGTGTGAGAAAACACAATGAGTCATAAAAAGTCACAAAAAATTATATCTCAAAATCTAAATCGAATTTCAAAAAAGTAATTCCGAGCTTTTGTTCCTCTAGCCGTCCTCACTAAGAAAAAAAATAAACGAAAAATAAAAAATAAAAAAATAACGTTTTTTTATTGTGTCATTTATGAAATACACAATGACGTCATTGTGTCATAAAAGACACAATGAAATTTTTTTTTATTTTTATTTTTTTTCTAAAGATGACGACAAGAGGAACAGAGACTCTGAAGTACTTTTTTGAAATTCGATTTAGACTGTGATATATAATTTTTGTTGTGACTTTTTTAGCCTCATTGTGTCTTCTCACAATTTGTAACAAAAATACACTTTGTAGAATAACCTCATCTAATTTTTTATTATTATTTATTTACATATTAAAAGTACACAATGGTGTTGTTTCACCGTAATGTTTCCGAAGCTTATAACTTTATAAAAAAACACAATAGTGTTTAGAAAACACAATAATACACTAAAAAGACAATAAGCTCAAAAACATAATTTTTATAAAGTTTTTATATATAAGGAATCATAATTTTAAACGACTGATCAGTTAATTTGATGCTTAAGATTAATTTGTAAGTTTTATAGCCTAGAAATACCGGTTTTGGTGTAACCCAATCTTTTTATAAAAAAATATATATATATTAATTAAACTTAAATAATTTGAATTTTCGAATGCGAAATTTATACATTTGAATTCAATACTATCACGACGTTCTCCATTTGGCATATTACTGTGAATTTATATTTCATAATTATTTAAATCGCAGATTTTAAATGGACCTTAGTACATTGGGCTTTCAAAAGTAATTCAGATCCAGTTCCATTTTGGGCACAACTCACGCTGCAGACGGTTACAGTCAGTCAGCATGCTTTAGATATGTACGAACCGTTTTTTTCCCCAAATCATTTCGTGTTTTAAACTGAACAGATTTTTTTTCTCATGTGATTAAATCGTTCTTTTTTCAAACCGGTTCAGATTATAAACCCGGTTTGGCTCAATGAACACTCAAACCCTTCAAACCGATTTCGACCGGTTTTTGAAATCGGTTAAAAATGGTTTTTTTTACCATTTTTGCCGTTTTTTATTTTTGAACTAGTTTAAAAACGGTTTTGAGTGTCAGGCTACCAAACCGGTGGTTCGGATGGGGCTGGGAACCGGTTTGGCTCAAACTGTTTTTTTTCAATCGCATCATTTCTTTTCCGAACTGATTTTTTTCAAATCGCATCAGTTTCTTTTCCGAACTGATTTTTTTGTACACCTCTAGCATACTTGTACATTTCTGTTATGTAGCTTTCATGGGATTTACATTTCCTTTTAGCCTCCTTATTTATATACTAACAATTAGAATAACATTTATCGTTTGAAACAATGTCATACGATTGACATTAAAAAAATTAGATAGTAGTCTTAGGAGCCAATCATATTGTGTCATTTGACACAATTTCTAAATTTTTATAATTTTTTGTTCAATTTTATTATAATATAAATTATTTAATATACCACCAAACGAGATGGTTGAGGATGCAGTCTTACTTGGGGGTGCGGTTGAGCCAGAGTTTTTTTCAATTTTTGGTTTCGCTTTGAGGGGGATGGGGTGCGATATACGTTAAAATAACACTTATTTTTTTAAAGCAGGGTCATACATTCATGTTTAAAAAATGTATTGTACTTATTCTTTCTCGAATAAAGTTTCCATCATTAATTATTATCATTCCAATCCCATTAATATTAACACCAACCCTTAATTTAAGCATATTAACTATTTAAATTAAATATATAGTTTTCTTCCGTTGAAAACAAAATAAATAATACCATATTATCATGTTACTCATGATTTTCTACATGAGTTGGTGGGAAACATTAATCATGGTAATTAGCTTAAATGCCGGAAATTGCCAAAACTTGCTCTTATCGTAATGACTCTTATTAGCTATCAACTATAAGGTAAATTCGTACCAACCTTTTTTTCTTTTCCCAAAAGGCTCATAATTTTGCTATTTACAATTCACAAACTTGAAAGCTCAACGACATAAGAGTAAAGCTATATTCAACCATCTGCCTTGAATGATAGGTCATAATAGTGACTATAAAGATATGAAAAAAGAACTTTTTTAACGCCAAACAACGGATTAAAGATTCTAGACTTTAGTTAACTATCATATAGTTTGTATTGGGTTATTAGAAATGTCAAGATTCGAGTATAATCAACGTAGAAATGTCAAATGTGTTGACAATGGACGGGAGAATATTTACATGGCTCATTGATATACATCGATCTCAACCAATCTTACTAACTTTGATATACCCATTTATGAAGATTTTCACACAAACTCAAAGTCCCCGTACCCACAAACAATTCAGATGTTAGAGCATTCACAATCCATACTTCATCTCCATCCTTATAATTACACTAAACAACATTACTTTTTATCTCATTTTCAATTAGATAATATTTTTTCATACATTTATCATTACATTTTTTTCTCTCATCCACTCACAACCACTTTTAAAAATATTAAAAAATTTATAGTGGTTGTACCGTGTTTCTCAAATATAAGAAAACACAGTACAATCCCCATAAATTTTCTAACTTTTTCACTCACAATCATTCACAACCAACCCCATAATATAAACAACCCCTCACATATATATGGGAAACAGGCTGTGAATGCTCTTACATAATCAAAACTACAGTCTAACTCATTGGATCCATATCTTTACAATCGTCTAAACACAGTCATACCTATACAGATAGTGATGGGTGATATTAGTTCTTTGTCTTTTGTTTTTCAGATAAAATTAAGACAAAATTACAGAAAACGTCCTTTAGTTTATATAAAATTACATGTATCACCCTTTATCTTCAAAAAGTACTCTAATCATCCTTTATGTATATCTTTTATAAAAAATTTCGTCCTTTAAACTAACTGTTGTTAAGTTATTCCATTAAGTCAAGGGTAATTTGGTCTTTTTACCTCTAAAGGACTATTTATGTAATTAAACATAAATGACGTTTTTTGTAACTCTTTTACCTTTTAACTAATTTATGCATTTTTGCAATTATACATATACATATGATTTTTATATATACCATAACATATATTATTTAATTATTTTTATTATTTAACTACATATAAATATAAATTATGTAAATAGTAATATTATTTTTTATACTTACGCACTTAGCCCTATATATTTTACCTTTAATATTTTTTTACATGATATTTTTATATAATTATAGATTATTACCTTAAACTTTTTTTTAATCTAAGATATAATAGTAATAAACAGAGAGGGTCACATATGATTAGTTTTTTTAATTAAGTTTTAATTAAATTTCATGAACCCTTCCTCCTGTGTTTTTTTTAACTAAAGATATTCTAGTTTTAAGTAAAAACAAACGGAAAATAGACGTAAAAACATTGAAATACGCACATGAAACGTAAAACATTAAAAACAATTACTAAGTCGATCTAGGACCTGCGCATTTTGACGTGACTGATAAACTGAAAAAAATAGGCATAAAAACGTGGAATCACACACGCACGTTGCGGATTGTTAACTCCGAAGTGTAAAACGAAAAGTTCATAAAAGATGAAAATTATAAGCGACCAAAGTTGAAAGTGAAAAATTATAAGGGTACGATTGTAAACGATGTAAAAGTATTATGGTTAAAAGTAAAAAAAAAAAATTATAGATAAAAAAACGAAAGTGGATACATCCACTAAAGGTAAGGTACAAATTATAATGCACAATGTATTTGATAATTAGTAATATATATAATATTTTTTAAATTAATAAAAAGTTTGACTGTGTCTAAATTTTATATTTAACATAATAATATTAATACAAAATTAATAATATAAATTCAAATTAGTTAATAAATAATTATTAACTAATTATAATTTATATTATTAAAAGTTATGATAAAATTTGTTAATTTGTATAATATATGTTACTTGTATATCTTTATTAGACTAAAATAATTTAAAAAATTATATGTATAATAAATTTTGAAATAAAAGCTAATTATAAAAAACGTCCTTTAAATTAGGTTTAAAGTTTCAAAATAGTCCTTTAAGGGTAGAAAGACTAAAATGCCCTTGACTTAACGGAAAAAATTAACGCCCGTTAGTATAAAGGACGTAATCTGTTATGAAAAGTATACATAAAGGATGATTAGAGTATTTTTTTTAAAGATAAATGATGATACCTGTAATTTTCTATAAACTTAAAAGACGTTTTCTGTAATTTTATCTAAAATTAATTGTCATTCATGTTAGCCATTTCATATATTGTTTTTTCCAAAATAATCTTTTTTTAAAGGCAATCAAGTCCACCATCAACTGTAACAAGACGAAATTAATTTTGAGATTTGACAGATATTTAAATTAAACTTGTCATATGGTTTGTTTAAAGCAAAGAAGCTTTATATACAAAAAATTAATTCGTAAATAAGACAAAAATCTATATAAGCAAGTTTAATTTGTAAGTTTGTAACAGAAAAGATTCAAAGAAACAAAACTTTGTAAAAGTATTTATGGAAAAAGAAAAAGTAAAAGATGTAGGAAAGTCAAATGATGAAAAAACAGCTTCTGTAATTCATACCTCTTTCATGTTTCCTGTTTTTCTTCAGTTCTGCAAGCAACAGAGGGAGGGCTTTGTCGGAAACCACGGTTGGCCCCCTTTGATTCCACTTGATGTAAATTAACTCATCCTATAGCATGAAGCAAATAATTTTGATGTACATATATTCATATATAAACTTATGAATTTAGCCAAAATCCCATTAAGCATTGAATAGATCATTTTACTTGAAAAGGCTACAGGGCTTTTTGTCAACTTCTAAATGGATAAGTGCTGAACCAATAAAATGTCTGAACCAGTAAAAGGTCTGAATCAGTAAGAGGTCTGAACCAATAAGTGTTGAACCAGTTAAGTCTGTTTGGTTGGATATCGTTTCGTATCACTACCACCAAATCAATTGTAAATCTCGTCCAATTCAACCGAGTCACTTGACTCACCTACTCACTCACAAACCCCTTCATCTCTACCTCCCTCTTATCTCCAATGGCGTCCATCGCCGCCGGCACCAGCCAATTCATCACCCTCCGGCAACCTCACCTCCGGTCGAAGTCAACATCTCCGCCGTCCGCCGTCACCATCACCACCACCACCACCGCTATCAAATGCAAAAACAATTCGTCACAAAACTCTAACAAACACTCAACACCAACCTCAAAATCTCCGACCCTTGCCGTCGCCGTCGCCGTCGCCCTCGCCGCCGACCAGACCTCCGCTCCACGTCTGACTCGGGTCAGACATTGGTTTAGGTCTGACCGAATAAGTGGTTCAGTCAGACCTCTTCTCCGGTAAGCGGTAACCAACCAAACATTCCACGTCTGACCGAGTCAGACGTTCAGTCAGACGTGCACGTCTGACTCGGTCAGTCAGACCCAACCAAACAACCCCTATGTAAACTCCCTTAGAATTTGTTATCCATCAAAATCCGGAATACATTTTTATCAGCCTCTAATCTACTTATATTGACTATATTATTAAACTTAAACACTACATAATTTAAATTTTCACTGGTTGATGAGGGGATTACACTCCGATGGGTTTGAACGTTTCATCGTTAGAGTGCATTAAATATTCTTTAAGTTAAAAATTGCATTTTCTGTAAAACTGCATACATGCCACATATACATGTCAGGTTAAAAATTGCACTTTTGAGGTATTTATGACTCATTGACATGTTTGTATCTGTCAATGTTTTTAACACCACATTCTAGGTTTTATTAAAATTTTAAGATCCTACTCTTCTTAGAACATTACACAATTACTTACGGGTTTTTTTTTTTCTTTGGGTCTACGAGAGCCTCTTACCGTTAAACTCATGAGACCCTTTAATATCATGCTAATATCAGAATCATGTATTTTCATAACTAGCGTTGAAACAATGACTTGACATGAAAGAGATTGTGTAACATCTGATAACTTATATCACTAATATTGTCTGTTTGTCTACGCAAAGCTTACACCTATCATGGGATTGCTGTCACAAAAAATAATACGTTTAACTGTAAAGTTCTTATTCACCCTTTAAAGGCAAAACATTACTTATAAGCACAAAATTTCTCCCGTTCAAAGGTGATGTGAGAATTATCTAGAGTGTTACGCGTTGATATACGTAAATGCGATCTACTCTTTAAATGGTGGTATCGTAGTTATAACCGTAAAAATTTTTTACAAACAAAATCTATAGTTTACTCCACAATTCATTGATAGATAATATTTTTTACACTTCATTGATAGATATCATAAGAAAAACATTAATTAATGATATATAAGCGAATTGTGAAAAATGTAGTTGGATAGATATACATTGCATTGGATTCTTATTTTTGCAATATGCAACATTACTAATAATTCGGCATAATTAATAAAACAGATATGATGACTTAAAGTTCAACAACTCGAGTTAAATCTAATATCAAATATACAACTTAATATAACATATAGTTCAATTAGTTTTCTTATGTCATGTCCTTTCTTATGTACTTTGGTGTAAATTGTCACTTAATTTTAGTACATCTGTTGTAAATGAATCAATTGTAGCTAGACTATCACTTTTATTAAAGTTTTATTAAACTTTGAGTTGGTATTTGGCAATTAATCTTTACCATAATAATTGTTGTTATAACTGTCCCATAAAGCCCTAGCTGCAAAGCTTTCATTCGATGTCATCACAACTTCAGTTTGAGTTGACCGATTAAGAGGAGTGAAATAACATAAAAAATAAAGTAATTTGTTTTAAATATTATAAACAATACTTTATCAATATCTTATAAAAAAAGTTTTGAATTATAAAAGGCTAGGTAGATGAAGGCTACATAGACATAAACTTGATTAACTCTATATATAAAGGATAAATGATTAGAGCTACAAACTGTATGGCTGTCATGCAATGGTTAGAAAACTATCAAAGCTAGACTATGCACAGAAGTGATCACAAGCACATATCATCACACTAACAATACACAACAAACACATATGACTAATCACTTAATAATGAAGAACATGTAAACCTATTATTGTTTAAATAAACTCGTTTGTCTATCATAGTACAACAGTCGAAGTAGTTAGAACTCATTGGATGGTCATAGAAACCTGAATTGTACATTAAAGAAAAGAGAAGAAAATGATTTAAGAATTATTGAAAGTTGTTTAGAGAGAATGAATAGAGATATTTAGAATATTTTGTTTGGTATATTTTTCAACCAATGCTCACATTGATATTTGTAGTTGAAAATGAGTTGAAACACTTTCATCCCAATAAACCCAAAACCTTCAATGTATTTTAACTAGAATACCCAACCTTAATGGATTTTGATATTTTAACTGCCATTTCTAACTAAAACACCAAACTTTAGTGTTTAAAGTAGCATTTGATTAAAATACTCAACTTTAATTTTTCAACTATTATTTTACTAAAATACCCAACTTTTAAGACCAACATCCATCTCATTCATTTTAGTTTTATTTTAAATAAAGTTTGTTTTATTGTGATGCTCTCAAATAGTCGAAAATAAATGTAACTAATATCATATGTATTAATGATGTCCAATCTAAAGAAAAACTCATTTTCATATTTTGTTAAAAAAACTTATATTTTATCAATATTTCCCAACGATTTTCATACTCTCATACACACTTACTAGTAAGAATTTTATCTTGCAAGTTATCCATTAGATTTAGAGTCATGAGTAGAATAAAACTTTAAAGTCAATTCATTTTTAGTAGTATAGGTATTTTTTTTAACGACGTTTGAAACTACTTTAATATCAGAGTTAGCCTTTTTAGGATGAGATTTTAATTGTACATACTGAATTTAACACTCCAGGCCTGACTCGCTCAAAAACACCATCAACTAGAAAACTCACCACTATAGAAAAACCCCATTGAGTTAAGTTTTGAACCTAAAACGTAAGTGATTTCAAGCTCTAACTATCAACCACCTATGATAAAATAGGTATCTTATAAAAAAAAGTATGAGGTACCCTGATACTCATAAGGTAATTTTCTTATAACCATAAATATTATATTACCCAAAACGTACCGCCTGTGACCCAAAACTTTTACTATATTGTATATGCATTAAGCATTTAAGCAGGTGTAAACACTACTTAAAACTTACCTTTTACAAAAACAAAGTTGGTTATTAATGTAAGTATATAAATATCTAATAGACTATTATAAGTTCGTCCCTGATAAATTACAAATTGGAGATTTTGTATTAAAATTAGACAAAAATAAGTTGCCTTTCTTTAAACATATAAATGAAGTAAATAACATAAAAAGTCCTATAATTTCAATTGTGAAGCCAAGACTCATGGGATTAGTTTAATACCTTGTGTATGTGTAAGCAGACATGTGTATGCCACATGGCAATTGAGCCATTGAGGTTTGACGCTCTTCCATTGTCATGTTGCTTCGAATAAACCAATGATATGTATGTCGTATAGGAGGATGTATATATTTTAACGTTTGAACAAACTGCAAAAGTAAATAATTTTTTTTTTATCAATTGAGTTGACAATAGTTAATTTAAAAGTTTTATAACTAATAACACAAATAAATATAACCATCCACTTTCAGATTTTGTTGAGAGTACGAAAGAATAAAAGATAATTTTAGGACATGTCACGAATTTACACCTTTAATTTTATGCATGCATTAATTAAATATAAATACATGAAACATTTTACACAAATAAAACAATCACCGTTCACGTCTTGTTTGCTTTTTAGTTAGAATTTATTAGTTTTTATTAGTTGGATATACGTTTGGTTACAATCACTAACATAACAACAAGTGTGCCTTTTAGTTAGGAGCTTTTGGGTTCAAGTCTTGAACTATGAAATAGATTTGGCTTTATAATAAGGTGATTGAATTAGAGGATACGTTGTCGTGACCGGGAAGGGTTGGGAAACCCGACTCCGAGTGGAAAACACACCCCCCGGTTCCGGTGATAAAATTAACCTCCCAACCTGATGAAAGTTTCTTGGGATTCAACACGTTAATTTTGTTTAAATACAACTTGTATAGTATCACCCACAATGCACGTTGGGGAAAGTAAAAAAAATATAAATGACACCATGAAAAAACATAAAAAATATGAAGAAATTTTTTATATGACGTCGACATAACAACCCAAAAAACCAGAGTAGTGGGACAACTCCCACCCTTCTTAGAAGCTGTTAAAATAAAGATATACGTTTGGTTTAGTATAAAAAACACATAACCACACTAATTAATCTTCAACAAAAGAATATAAAAATAGCTAATTTTATTTATAAAATAAGCCTGTCTATTCAAGATTCGCTATATAGTTCCCTTTAATCTTCATCGGGACCCACACTTTCACTTGCCTCACTTTTTATTAGGTATTTTTTAACGATTAATCGTTTATATCACTGATTAATCAGTGATACAAGTTAATCAGTGTTGTATGATCAAGTTAATAATATTCATTAATTTTAAAAGAGCAAAACCTTTCACCTCCCCATTATTATATCTTCTTCGTCGTCTTCCCCTGCACCCATCTCACTTTCTTCCACCTTTAGCTCCACCCATGTCCGCCAGTCTCTCCGACCACCACCACCTCATGGACAAAGAAAACCTTTTCGATTTCCCCACTGATTTCCCTTACGATTTCGCCTCTCATTACTCCACCGAGTCCGAAACCAACGATGAACAACTCACCCAATTAACTCACCGATTCTCTCAATCCGCTTCCCTGCAACAACCCCTTTTCAGTCTCAAGGTCTTTTAAAACCTTCATTTTCTTTAACTCACGCATTTCATCATCTAATTTTTCTTGAACTTTCCTATTTCAGGGGAAGAGGGTGTTCACTGCTTCGCCGTGGTCGCTAAAAAGCGACGAAGATGTTTGGAATCTGATCTACGCTGCCGCCAGTCAAATTGCACGAATGAAGTTAACGATGAGCATTAGCAACGGCGCCGGTGGATTCGTCGCTAATAACAACAACAGTGGTGTGATTGGAGTACCACATGGGTTTGACGGAGTTGGGTTACTCCGGCAGCAGCAGTTTTGCCGGAGAAGAGGTGTTTCGGCATGGCCCTCACCGGAAGTTCAGAATCAACGTCTCCGGCACCGGTTGTATCAAAGTAAACATACTGGCGGTGGTGACGGTGGTTATACGGCAGCGAAGAGGGAGTACGCCGGCACCGGTGTGTTTTTGCCACGTGGATATTGTGATAATCCACCTGAATCTCGAAAACGACAAGGTATGTTTGTCTTACTTTTGTTCTTGTCTGAAATTTCAGAGTCAAACTAACAATATATACTTTTAAAAGACCGGAGCTGACGTGTCATACGGTCCGTATGAAATGTTATACGAAGCCGTATGAGATGCCTTTGTATTATACGGGTTGTAAGATTGGGATTTGAGTTTTCCACACTATGTTATATGAGTCGTATGAGGGTTATAATTGATGCGACCGTATAGGACGGGTGTTTGTATGATTATGAAACATATGAAAGTGTTCAAGTTCCGTTAATAAAATTGAGACTAATGATTTATGAAACATATATCTTGTTTTATAATCAAAGTCTTACTTACAATTTATGCACCTTCTAATCTGCCAGGTGAAATGATTCAATCTTTCACCAAGTCCTTCATCCCCATCACCTCAACACCTGAACTTCAAGCTCACATCAATGGCGGTTTCGTCTCGCACAACGGTAACTCTAACACCGCACCCAGATCTTATTCTCCCGCAATTATTACTTCACGTCTTTCATTAACGAATCATACATTTGCAGCATTGTTAATGGCTCAGAGGAACGCCATGATGTTATCCTCTAAGCCGCTGCAGCAATCACCGCAGCGGCTGAGAAGTAACATCCACAGCCTCGTTACCGAGGCGGCGGTGAACAATCCAGCGGTGCTCCTCCCTCAAGAGTGGACCTACTAAAGTGAAATGAAGTACTATAAGTAGGATTAGAGATGTGACTTTGTTTTTGTTTCCTCGTACAGAGGAATCCAAGAATTTTAGTACTTTTTGTTGGAGAATTTGAAAATTCCTTTTGGTTCAAGTAGGGGGGCTAAGAATAAGAATTGGGTAGGCTTGTATTTTGTGCACAAGGGTTGTACATTGTGGTTTTATTTATGTTAAGAGTTTATCGGTTGTTTAGAGACATGATCTAACGCTTATATTTCATGTATAAAGTGTTATGCGTTGTTAATGCAAATTAGGGTTTCATGCTTAGGCTATCCGACATTGTTATCACAGCTTGATGAGCCATGTGGCAACTAGCATCAGCTTCACGAGTGAAACACCATACATTTAAGCCGCGGACTATGCTAAAGAACAGTTTAATGTTTTTGGATACGTAAAGAGACCTAAAAGTTGGGTCATTTTCAAAACATTTGATAAAAATCATCCTCTTTTATTCTGCTTGAGACCGGTGATAATAATGTGAACCGTGTATGTTTGATGGATGCTTTTTTTTTTTTTTAAATTTATGCATATATATATATATAGATAAATATTTATTTTTCTTGCTTTATATGATGCAAATTGTTTGAAGTATTCGTAATCAATTGCTTCTAAATTTTTTTTTCAACTTATAAAATAGGTAAGCCGTTGAATTTTTTTTTTTTGTGACATTGTAGATGTTAACTAAGTTTTTATATGTTTTAATCTGAAAAAAAACCACGTTCTATGAAGACAATAGTTAAAATAACTCTATAGCAACTTACACATCACGTGGTTATCATTATTTTTTAATGAATTCTCAAGATAAGTACGCTTCATTTTTAAAATTTTTTCATTGATAGATATTAATTCTTTTTTATACTAAACAGAAAACCAAACTAGTTTAAAACTTTTAAAAGTGTTTAAGTCTACTTCTAAGTGAAGAAATAGTTTGATCGAATATGTATAAAAGATAACCAATCCCAAAATTGGAGTTTTAAAACTTTCACTATTAACATTTTCAACAAATCATTTTTATCTATAAATAATATGTTTCTCGTGAAAAATAAGCTTTACATCCATCCTATAAGAATTTCTTTAGCTCAATCATAACATATTATAAAAAGCCATCTTCTCTATACTTTTAAGAAACAAATAAATTCATCTAAAAAAGTATTCATCTTTTGCTTTTAAGGTTTTAGTAATTATATTAATAGCATACAAAATGTTATACCGAATAACCATCCTTAATAAATATTCATAGTCTTCAAACTCATATGGCTAAGCTTTGTCTCACTTTAGTCTTAGCATCTTTATTACACATCATATAACTCCAATAATGTTTTTTTTTTTTTAAATTTGATCTATTATCATAACCTTGACCTGTAATTACATCAAATCCTATTTTATTAACTTCAATAATAATCGTATTAAAAAATTTCTAGAAAGTATTCTTTAACTTGTATTGGGGTGGAAGAAATATCTAAAGAATGGTACATAATGAAAGTTTGTTTTTGTGACTTGTATTAAGAGTGCAATTAAGTACAACTAAACATCTTTAGCTTCCTTAATCTTTATTTTTGTTTTAACAATTTTAGTTTTGATTTTGATTGTTAATAAGTTAATTAGCTCATTTTGTATATTGTGCTCAAAGTAATGATTATAAATTTTATAATTTTTATATGAAAAATATGTTATTGTATTATTAGATAAAATTAATCTCAATAGTACCTAAAAAGTTATCATTGTACTTATTAGCACATGATGAATAGTGGGATTCTTAGATTAATGAAGGTTTATGACTAGGTATTGTGTGTTTATTGAAAAAAATCCTGTGCCCAAGAAGAGTACGAAGAAACATACGATATCTTGATCGACAGTTAAATCAAAGTATAGAGTAAAAACACGTGTCATATCATACATGATATTGGTTCTTCACTTTCTTAAAGTAGGGGTGAGTATGAAACTGAAAAAACTAACCAAAACCAAAATAAACCAAACCGAAATAACTTAACTAAAAACAAAGTGTTCGGTTCGGTTTCTCTTTTGCTTGTACCCAAACTCGAAAAGATGGAACTGAAATGAAATCCAAAAACAAAAAAAAATGAAAAAACCAACATATAATTTACATAGATATGTATGTATGTGTAAGTATAAGCATCTATATCATGTTTATGTTTTTGTGATATTTATTTTATAGATTTTGGGTTAATTAATGCATATATCATTTTCTTTTATAGGTTTGGGCCATTTTTCGTTCCGAACATTTCTAGCTCAAATGGTAAAATCAAAAAACTAAAACTGTTGTGAAAACCTAAAACCAAAAAAATCTAAATTAAAAGGTTTTTGAAAACTCAAAACCAAGCTTTATTTTTTTGTTTGGTTTGAGCTAATAAGCAACCTAAACCTATCTAAGCACACCCCTATCTCAACAAACTCAGGGTTGTTTCCGAGGACTTGATGTAGTTGTGATATGATAGACGATCAACTATACATCTATTCAAGAATCAAGTATTTCATTAACGGATGACACATATAAAGTTTGATTGTCATCTAATAAGGATGGGTAGTAGGCTCTCAAAGTGACACTCCATCATTTAACCAATTCATGTTAAGAAGATATTTCAACTTGCAAGAATCTTTACGAAGCCCCTTCGAAAACCACACGTAGACTTTATTTGTAAAAGTTAGGTATAATTATCATTTATGCTACAATTTAAGAAGGATGGTAGTTGTATATAACATAATTATTATTATTATATGTAGATTAGGCTCTCTTTAGGGTTTCTATCTTGTATATATTATATAGATGGTTTCTCTTCGCTAAAACTCATTGAATTAAATACCTTCCAATACAAAATGAATGAATAAAATAGTTAGTAGGTCTTTTTGATTTATTTATGTATATTTTAAAAAAATCACTTCATTAAACGTTTTATAATAAATTTATTTCATAAGTTGTCCTATGTCCAAATACATATATCAACTTATTTAAGCTTCTAAATGTTTCGTCTCACAAATATAATCTGGTACATGTTTCGACATCTACGCTTTAGGGTCGGGTTAAACTCATTGCTGAAATATCATTAATCAACCTTAGCAAGTTAATAGATGATGAACCAGTTTTCGTTATCGACTCATTAGCCAGAATTGCCAAGTATTCGTAGATTGCGTAAATAAATTATCTTTTGAGTCAATAATGTCCCTCACCGCCTTTTCGACTAGCAATCGATCACAAGTATCTTTGATGTCTACTCCAATTTTCCATACCTTTCCTAGAAATCGACTATTCACTTGTTGGTCCGCAGAGTATGGCCAACAAACCATGGGAACACCCTCCGCTATACTCTCAATGGTCGAGTTCCATCCGCTATGTGTCAAAATCCCACCAATGGCGGGATGGGCGAGTACTTCTTCTTGTGGAGCCCACTCTACAAAACACCCGATTTCCTTTGTGCGCTCTATTAGCTCAGTTGGAACCCGAGACTCGTCATACCCACCAATGATCGATCCGGGCCGTCTCACACCATACCATATTTCAACCAGTTGTTCAATCGTCATGGTTGCAAGACTCCCTATGCTTACATAGATGACGGTCTTTGGTTCTTGCTTATCGAGCCATGACAGACAAGATCTATCTTCTTTCCAAACACTGTTAGAAAAGGTGGTTTCTTGTGATGTTGGTGTCGTGTTAGACATAAGTTTTGTTTTGTGGAGAGCTTGCAATGGGCCTATTGTGTAATATTCGGGCAAAGCTTTCGCATGTATGAGAGTATGAGACTATCTAGCTCTTCCAACGTGTTGAGTATGAGACCTTGAGCTCAAGGAATCGCTTGAGCTTCTTTTACAATGAGTTCGATATCTGTGTTGACAAGTCGTTGGATCGACAAAAGCTAGCAAGATCCCGTCGTCAAATTATATGTTCTGTTCTCGAAAACACCGGTTATCAACTGGTCTAGGTCATTATCTGTGGAGAAAAAAAGTATAGTAGTATTAGCAAAACATTATCAAGTTGATATGTGCATTCTTTGAATCATTAAATACTTCTGAGATTCAATTGTATTTTTATCAAATCTCTTGTATTTGAAGTTAAGGATGTGTTTTATTATGAAATTCATTGGAATTGGTATTTTTTAACAGCATATATGGAATTAAGATCTAAATTTTACCATTGACGTGTTTGACACATAAAATTTTTTGAAATTAAAATCTAAATTCAGATGATAACATGTTCATTAAGAAATGAAAGGAAATGAAATTAAAATGAACTAACTTAAAACTTAAACTATCAAATATTAATATTTAATGTATTATATTTTGGATAAGTTTAACAACTTTGGATTCTATAAAATAATGGTTGATTTGCATAATCGTGTCGATTTATATAAAGTGGTTATTTCATTTGTATTTTGAGAATTTTAGTAAATAAGTAAATATTTGTCAAATATCATAATTCTATGAGTCCATCTTTGTTTTTTCTTTTCTCTACCTAAAATGGGTTATGTTGGAGTTATGGTGGTAATTGACTTTAAACGTAGAAATTACATAGCTAGGAAACATTTTAATGGCTAAACAAAAATTGATCGATGAGATGAATCATGTGATGGAAATTGGAATTGATAAAGTCATAAATATTATTATGGGTAGAAATGATTATGCACATAATGTGTAAGGTGTTTGTAGAAATCCCTCAATAATAGTATTTTGATTTAAGACAGTGAAAATCATGAAGTAAGATTTTTGTTTACAAACACATTGTTATAAGTTATGCACATATGTTGTTGTGCAATTGATTCAACACATGATTAAATGGGTGAAAAACACACCTTAAAGGGGACATCCCCTGCTTCAATAAGGGTATGAAGATTCAAGTATGAAGTCCACAAGCAGCATGGACTTAGAGTCTCCAAGCAAATCACCGGAATCGACGCCTCTATCGCGATATCGACTGCAAAGCTAAAGCAAGCATCGGGTATCATCACCGTCACCGGCCTCTCTCCTTTCCGACCACTTACCCGAAACCATCATCTCCCGGAAAAGAGGTTTAGTCACCACATCAACAGCATCCATCACTTCCATGAACCCGTCTCTGGAGACCGGGTTTTCATGCTTAACTCCAACAGGAATCGTCTCGAACGTGAAGTTGCGGTAGCGGCTGAACCGCGAGAGCACGTTGGTGTGGCGGAGAGGGGCCGGTGGATGTGTTCGGTGTTGAGGAAGGTGACATTGATGCCGGAGAGACATAGGAGCTCGGCTAACTTAAGAGCACAATTAAGGGGGCCTTGAAATGGTAGTGGAAATATGAGTACATGTGGTTCGATGGTGGTGTTAGGGGTGTTTTGTTGGTGATTTTGATCCATTTTTGTATGGTTTTTGAGCTATTGATTGTTGTATTATCATTTATGGAGGGGTATGAGGTTGTGGAGATCAAGAAGTTATGTATTGATATTAAAATGATCAAGACAATATTTTAAAACAACAAACACAGTTATCTACGTGAGTTGAAAAATAGCCGTTTAAAGAACTGGTCACGATTATCTTTATTTTATATCATGTTGTTGGCCCAGATCCTTATGTTAATAATCCCAACAGCAGATGAACCCTTTCAATCAAAATAACCTTCAACCAAAGCATTTTTGATCTTTTGCAAATTAGGGTCAAGCTCAAGCCACCTACAACCAACCTCCCTCCTTACCCGAGATCGTTCCCGAAACAACCCGATCCCGAGTTGTCCCGAAACACAACCGAAATTTTATTGACCTCGGATAAAGAACTTGCACGGGCTAAAGCGTAGGCCTGTCTGAGTACCCAAAGATTGATAAACTTTTATTTTTACTAAATCTTTATTTTTATTAATATTGTTTATTTTTACTAAACTTATTTTATAAACATTGTGTATTTTTACTAACCTTTTTTATTAGCCCTTTATTCCCTGTTTCAGAATCACTTAGAACAACCGGCTTCTTCACTCATGATTCCAGATCTAAAATGCAAACCAGCTGCTTTGCGCATCTCTAGCCAAAGAACAACATTCAAGACTTGAAACCTTCATTCAAGTGATGGTACACAATAAGAACGAAATGAAGTGACAGGCCGGGGGCAGGGAAAAGAGTCGAGTCGATCAGGCTCAACGATCGGGAGAAGCAAAATTTTAGCAGTACAGGTTGGCTGGTCAGGGTTGTGTCCTTTCGAGATCTACCCCCGCAACCACGAAGAGCACTGCCCAGTCATCGCTCGAGGGTATCTCCACTCCCAACTAAGCAGTATGAGGAGCTAGATTGTTGGTGTCTTTTTTTTTGAAGTGGGATAGGAAAATTGTAAGGATTGAATTTTCACTTTCTTACTTAAATCATAAATTACAAGAGAGAGGGATAGGAAATTGTAAGGGCTCGGGAAATCTCCTAAATTACAAGAGAGAAAGATAGAGTTAGTATTGATTGGGGGCCAGCTTACGGGCTAGGCCTCTCTCTGACCTGATAACTAGTATCGCCTCTCCGCCCAGCTCCAGCAGTAGACCCTTTCTTTTGCAATATTTAAAAAGGAGCTTGGCCAATCTCTCTTCATCTATGAGCGAGAACTCACTCTGTCTCTTTTACCTAAAGAATCAGATCTTGACTTGAATAGTGAAAGATAGAAGTATAACACAATGACAATATTATTTTAACATTGTTTAATGAAAGGTGCAATGAGTTTAAAAGGAGGAGATGTATACGAGTCTTTGTACAAAAAAAAGTGTTTGTAGCATTGTAGTCTAATAATATTGATAATTATCTCTTATAAAACGGTGTAGGTTCAAAAACTTCACAAGTGCGATGTTAAGTGGTGTTTTGAGGTAAATAATTTGTTGTTAAAAAACCCTTCTAGCTAACGTTTTGTTTGTACATAAACTATTAGTTAAAAAAATGATAATTAATAGTTACATTTGTTCAATGGATACATAAACCAATTAGGATTTAAAAAAAAGTAAATTTCAAGCTGATGCACCTGTTAGAAAGATTTCTCGTTAGTCTCGTTTCTTTCATTAATTAGCTTGCATAGGTAATGTCCAAAGATGCCAGGAACAACAATTCTTTGTTCTGTACGATTATTAAGCTTCATCATTAAGTTTCTTTTTTTTTTTTCATAACAACGTTGAATAATAATTATATTTATGAAGTTTTCCAATGTCCAAATCTACAATAACTTATTCAAGCATCAACGTGCAATCTAAAGCACGTACCGTCTCACAAATAAATTCTAGTACATATTTCGATATCCATATATTATGGTCAGGTCAAACTCATTGTTAAAATATCATCAATCAAGCGACCCAAGTTAATAGATGATGAACCCGTCATAGATATTGACTTGTTAGCCATATTTGCCCAAGTTTTCGCAGATTGCATAAATTCATTATCGGTCGAGTCCATAATATCCCTCACTGCCTTTTCGACTCGCAACCGATCACAGGTATCTTTTAAGTCTACTCCAATTTCCATACCTCTCCTACAAATCGACTATTCACTGGTTGGTCAGCAAAGTATGGCCAACAAACCATGGGGACACCCTCCGCTATACTCTCCATAGTCGAGTTCCATCCGTTATGTGTTAAAAACCCACCAATGGCCGGATGAGCGAGGACATCTTCTTGTGGAGCCCATTCTACTAAATACCCAATTCCTTTGTGCTTTCTAGTAGCTCTGGTGGAACTTGAGACTCGTCATACCCACCTGTGATTGACCCGGGGCGTCTCACCCATAAAAAGGGTTTCTTACTATTAACCACACCATACCAGATTTCAATCAGTTGTTTGACTGTCATGGTCGCAAGACTTCCTATGCTAACATAAATGATGGTTTTAGGATCATGCTTATCGAGCCACAATAGACAAGATCTATCTTCTTTCCAAACACCATTAGAAAAGGTGGTTTCTTGTGATGTTGGTGTCGTGTTAGACATAAGTTTTGTTTTGTGGAGAGTGTGCAATGGGCCTATGGTGTAAATATTCGGGCAAAACTTTCGCATATGTGGGAGTACGAGACTATCCAAGTGTTCGAACGTGTTGAGTATAAGACCTTGGGCTCGAGGAATTGCGTGGGCTTCTTTGACGATGAGTTCGATGACCGGGTTCGACAAGTCATTGGAACGGCAAAAAGCTAGCAAGATCACGTTTTCGCATTATATGTTGTGTTCCCGAACACTTGTTATCATCTGGTCTAGATTATTACCTGAAGAGAAAAAAACTTTTATAAGTAAAACATTAAGGTGATACGTGCATTCTTACGAATCATCTAATATTATTGAAATATAAATTCATTTTAGTCATATCAAAATAAAAATATGTTTTGTCTTTTTTTATATATTTTAATTATGGTACGTTTATTTGATGAATTTCGATAAAATTCAAGTTGGAGTTGGAATGTGCATTTTAATCTTAAATTGTTTGATTTAAAAAATTAGTTGGGATTACATATGAATTCTATGTTTTTGTTGAGAAACAAATAGAATTAAATTTAAAATAAGTATACACTAGCTTACATATTTAGTGTATTAAATTCTTATATTTTATAGTATTATAAGAGATGGTAATTTTATACGGAACATTATAGTATCAGGTGACCTAACCTGCTTAAAAATTTAAGAGTAAATTACAAATTTTATCATTATGAATTATGTCCTTAAATTTTAATAAGTACACTGAGTGTCATAACTTATCACGCTTTATATCTTTTCTACTAACAGAAGCTAATTTTTTCAGTTAGTTTGGTGTGAATGGACCATTTTGTCCTTACCATTTAAAGGACGGAATCTGTAATTTTCAAGTAGTTTTTATTTTATTTACTTTCTCTTTTTAATCACTTTTATTTTATAAACTTATCAGAAATATAATTACTTAATTATTTTTAATTTTTTTATAAAATATACTTTTATTTATTGGTTTTTAATTATTATATTTTTTGGTTTCTAAAAATTAATTATCTATCTTTTTAATCATACAAGAATAAATTAGAGAGTTCAAAATATATTTTTATGTTACAAAATTTAAACTAGTAATCGCTTTTGTTTCACCGTCGCTTTTTTATTACCTTTTTTGTATAAGAATTTTCAACTATGTTACACAATTTGGCTTACAGTTTATATTAGAGACCATATGATTTTAAGATGCAACTTTTTATATTTTACTGGGTTATAAAAATTCTAAGTTGAACTATATGTATAATTAAGCTTTGATTAATAAATGGGCATTTAAGTATTTTTTTTACTGTAAGTTCAATAAGCTTAATCGTAAAATCAAACCAAAGCAAAACCCTTAGTAATTGTTTGGTTTAGTTTTGTTTTAATTTAAATGGTTTGGTTTTGAATTATATTGATAAAAACTTATTATTAACAGTTTAAATAAAACCCTGAATAAAAGTGCATTTAACTAAAGAAAATATGAATGATTTTTTTTTTAAAAACTCCCTAGCAGTTGTTTAAAGACCTTTTTAGTATATTTTATTTAAAATTAAAGTTATAAGTTATCACACTATATTTATATTTAAAAACAAACCATTTGATTGAATACGAAAAATTAGTAATTCATATCATAATCCAAAATCTTACTTTCTCTAACCGGTTTCGAATATTACCCAAAACCAAATATTTGAAACAACTAAAAATTTTATACCAAAAATGTTAAAACCGAATTTTCTAATTTCTATGGTTTTATTAAAATAAAGTGAACATTGAAAATAAATTTATAAAAAAATAAAAATCTATAAATAAAATTACATTTTATAAAAAAAATTAAACTAAATTATTACTAATATTATAAAGTTTTTTTAATTGAAAGTAGCTAAAATAAATAAAAGTATAGAAAATAAATTAAAAATAAAGAAAGAAAATAAAAGATTAATAATAACACATTTCATTATTTAAGGGTTAAGGGCAAATTTATCATTTAAAAAAAAGTTTATAAAAATAAAAGTAATTAAAAAAGAGAAAAAAAACTAAAGAAATATATAGTAAATAAAATAAAAACAAAAAGAAAAGAAATAAAACATTAGTAAAAATTACAGATTTTATCCTTTAAGGGGTAAGGGTAAAATGGTCTTTTACATAAAACTAACTGAAAAAGTTAATTTTTGTTAGTCGAAAGGACAGAAAACGTGATAAGTTTTTAAATAAAGGACACTCGGTGTACTTATCAAAGTTTAAGGACAAGATCCATAATTTTAGGTATATTTAAAGGATAAAATTTATTATTTACCAAAAATTTAATCGAGTATGAGCATATTAGTTTGATAGTTTTATTTAGAGTAAATTACGTTTTTCGTCTTTTAGGTTTATAACAAATTTCAGGTTTCGTCCTTAAACTAAAGAAATTACTGTAAACGTCCTTTATGATTAGATTTGGTAACAATTTACGTCCTTTCCCTTAACAGGCGTTAATTTTGTCCGTTAAATCCGGTCACATGCCTCGCATATGAGGGTAGTTTGTTTTTTTTCATTTTTAATTAAAATATAATATTAGATATATATAGAATTCATTAAACCTCAACCCACCCCACCCCCCCCACACAGAGTCATACACACATACTTTCTCTTTCTACTCTCTCTACTCTTTCTCTCTAAACACATGAATACCTCCATCAATCCCCGCTAGTTGCCACCGTCGTCATTGGCCACCGCCATCATCGGCCACCACCACTTGTCACCATCGTCCTCCACCATTATCGACCACCCCACTATCGACCACCACCACTCCGCCGTTGCGAAATCGAAACGAGTGTGGAGTTGTAGATCTACAAAACCATCATATTGTAAGAGTTGTAGATCTATGGTGGTTGTAGGGTGTTGCTTGTCGGGATGAGGAAGACATAGCTAGGTGGTTGAATCAGTGTATGGTGGTTTTATGGTGGCAGATGTGATTTTGGTGGTGCTTTTGGTGGCAGAGGTGGTGGTGGTTTTATAGTGGTAAAGGTGGTTTCGATGGTCGTTTTATGATGATAAAGGTGGTTTAATGTTGACAGAAATGGGTTAGGTGGTGGTTTGGTAGCGGTGAAGGTGGGTTTGGTGATGGTTCTATGGTAGCAACGATGGTGGTGGTTGTGGTTTTTGTGGTGGTTTTGTGGTGGTGGTGGTGGTTTTGGTGATGGTTTTATGGTGGTAGAGACAGAGGTGGTGGTGTTTTTGGTTTTGGGTGGTAGGGCCATGTGTAGAGACAGAGAAAGAGGGAGAGGAAGAGAGTTGAGAGTAAAAATGAATGAGGTAATTTAATTAATATTATATTTTAATTAATAATGACAGAAAGACCAAACTACTATCATGTGCGAGGCATGTGACCAGATTTAACGGAAAAAATTAACACCCGTTAAGGGAAAGGACGTAAATAGTTACAAAATTTAATCATAATTGACGTTTACTGTAATTTTCTTAGTTTAAGGACAAAACCTGAAATTTGCTATAGACTTAAAAGACGAAAAATGTAATTTACTCTTTTATTTATATACACAACATACATATTTTTTCTTTTTGTGTAGAAGTATAAAGCCTAGAAACAACGAATCACTCTAAAGTCTAACCTTTTCGGTATAGAAAAAAAATTTCTGACATATAATTCTGTGAGGTTGTATATTGTAATAACGAAGTTGTTAACCCGCACGTTGTGGCGGAGTTTTCTCCTTATAAGATTCATGCAAAATGGAAAAAACTAAATTTGTAAATATAAAACAAAACCAACAAAGAAATAGTCTGACAACAAAGTCGTGCTTAAACAACATGCTAATTGGACTTTTTGTTAACTACAGATGTCAAAAATTAATATGGATGTACTTAAAGTGGAGACAAACTTAAAAAAAAAGAAAAAAAATATTTGAGCCCAAGTTTCGAACCCAGTGGTGTGTGCAAGAGATTTGCGTGCAAACAGAAAACAATCAAGGCAAAGCCTGAGGTTATTACCATATCTCGAAGCAAATATACATATTCCCTAAAAAGGCGCAGAAATACATAAAAAAAAGCTTTCAACCAATTGTATTATGACACGTGTCAGTCGGTGAGATACCCCACGACACTTGCAAATGAGTTTATGTAGAATAGAATTTCGGTCCCTAATGTTGATTTCATTAAAATTTTAAGTTGAAGTTGTATTATTTAATTGATGATGTTATTTGTGTAAAATCCTTAATACCTACCACAACCTGGCATGCCCCCTCTAATGGTTTTGTTGAACTGAGCAACATCTCTCATCTACACCGATTGAAAACCTAGAACACTAGGGCTGATAAATGAAAACTTTAATATTATCTAATAATTCTTTTGTAATGTCTAATCTACCTTATTCATACTTTTAAATTATGTCATATCATCTACTTTAAGTTTATATTTAAACCCAAGACCTCCTATTTAAAATACAAGCACATCTACCCATTATCAGAGCACTTGATGGTGTTGATCTTGGATTACCAGAACAATTTGCCAATTTCTATAAAATTGTGGTTTGATTCATATGTGTGGGAATTTGAATATTAGCATAAAAAACTTGGAAATTCTAAGAAAATTAAATAAACAAAGTATTAAAACATCTGAAATGTGTCACTCATCCTAAACACTAAAAAGTGCTAGCAAGTTACAATTTCGTTGCTGCATTACTTTACCCATAGGTTTATTTAATAATTTATAAATTAATTTAAAACAAAAATGTTAAAGGTCATGCAGAATGACATAAAAATGTTACAAAATACAAAAATAAAGGTTGTTTTTTGTTGTTTATGAAGGCCGCTTTAATTATTAAACTAAATAAACAATAAAAAGCGACCTTTATGTTTGTATTTTGTAACATTTTTAAGTCATTTCCATTAAAATAAATAATGTTCTTTATGAAATTTGAGAAAATAGTTAAAGTACGAAAAATTTAAGAACATAAAATAAACCAGACTTAAACTTCAACACAATAGCTAGAACATGAAAAAAGAAGACTTCAAGTGTGACAAAATACAAACATAAATAACGTTTTTCGTTATTTCCTTTATTGAACGGGAAGAATAGCACACCTTTGAAGGGGACATCCCCTGCTTCAATAAGCACATGAAGATTAAAGTACGAAGTCCACAAGCAACATGGACTCACAGTCTCGAAGCAAACCACCGGAATCTCCGCCTCAATCGCGATATCCACAGCGAAGCTAAAGCAAGCATCGGGTATCAACACCCGAAAAAGTGGTTTACTCACCAAATCAACAGCATTCATCACTCCATGAACCCGTCTCTAGAGACCGGGTTCTCATGCTCAACTCCATCAGGAATCGTCTCGAACGTGAAGTTGGGGTAGCGGTTGAACCGCGAGAGCACGTTGGTGTGGCGAATGAGGGGCGGTGGATGTGTTCGGTGTTGAGGAAGGTGACATGAATGCCCGAAAGACATAGGACCTCGGCTAACTTTAGAGCACGTTAACGGGGCCTTGAAATGGTATTGGAAATATGAGTACATGTGGTTCGATGGTGGTTTTAGTGGTGTTTTGTTGATGAGTTTGATCCATTTTTTGTGGATTTTGAGCTTTTGATTGTTGTTTTATCATTTATGGAGATAAAGAAGTTATGTATTAATATATTAAGATGATTAAGATAATGTTTTTAAAAGAATAGAGAATTATATATCTACATGAGTTGACAAATAGCCGTATGAAGATTGGTCACGGTTATCTACTTATCTTTATTTTATTTCATTTTGTTGGCCCAGATCTTTATGTTAACTATCCTATGTTAAACAAACTCAAACTTCACTATCGCGAAAGTGATGTTTTTTCTAGGTCAAAGGTTTATACGTGATCAAGCAGATTAAGAGTTTTTCTAAGATAGTGTTTGTTTGTTTTAAAAAGGTGTGTGATCTCTTAGGTCTGCAGTGCGCAGACCACAGCGCATACATAAGCCTCTGCAGTGTGCGTTTGTTTTTTCGAAGACGTTTCATTAAAAAACGTTCGCGCGAGTCTTCTTGGTGCAGACATGTTCTTCACACTTTTACAATCTTATAACCTCTTCTACCCTCGTCGGTAGTGTTAATTTTTAGTCCGGTAGTGTAAATTTTTGGTCCGATAGTGTAAATTTTTATAAATATGAAGTTCGCCCCCCTTAAAAAAATTTAATTCCGGCCCCGCCCCCCCTACGGAGTGTTCAAGCTCCGCCACTATCCTTCCCCCTCACCATATTCCAGCAGGCACCGCCGGCCACCGTCGCAGCCCCCCCGTCGTAGCCCATCGGCTTTGAACTACTGTTCATTGTTTTCTAGGGTTTCGTTGAATCTTCAACTCAAATCGCATCTATATCTGTAGATTATCAATTGAACTTCAATGTATAGTGGTTCAAGTGACGGTGAAGGCCACGATGCATCATCGGTGGCGTCAAGGAAGATTCCGCCGGCGTTGTCAATGCTGTGGGTCCATAACCTTCGTCGGTACATCGGATCTGGTGCTGGACTAGGTTCTGAAGCTCTCATGGGTACTGTTAATCGTTTTCCCCAAACATTCATTGTTGTTTTGAAATCGTTTATGTGATTACGTGTGTGTAGATTCGAGATTTGGTTTGTGTATTGTAAATTGTGTTTGTGTGGTTTGTAGTGAGTTAGTAGTTGAGTTAATTAGTAAATGTTTGGGTCTGGTGTACGGTGGCGCATCGGTGGTGGATGGTGGTCCGGTGTAGGGGTAGCGGCGGAACAGATGGTTAAAATCACAAACATCTTACGCTACAATAGTTTAGAAATTAGGTTTATTTTTGCAGTCTGCAGATGTTAAAAACACCAGTCTTCTTCTTGCAGACTGCATACGTTTGGTCCACCTCTTCTCCTGCGGATGTCTGCAGATGTGGTCCACAGACTGCATACATTTTGCTGCAGAAAAAACAAACAGCACCTAAGAAAAATTTAAACTTGGGGACTAATATAAAACAAAGAGGAGGGATACTAAGAAAACCATATTGTTATATAAAAACTAGAGTAAAACGAATGAAACCGATCACATAATTTATAGATTTTTTTATCATTACACTCTATCTATGTGTGTGTGTGTGTGTAGATAGAGGTATGAGTCAAATCCAAACCATAACATAGTTATACATATACGTCACACATATGTTACGTATACGTAACCAATATTCGTTCGAAATAATGTTACGTATACGTAATACTCTCTATTCTCGTATTTATGTTCAACATATATGTAACAAATACTTAAGTAACATATTGGCAGTTAAAAGAACAAAGAAATTATGAATTATGTTATTGATTTCTATGGTTTTCTTTGGTTTTCGTATAACTACTGGTTACCTATTAAATATCACTAAACTTTATGCAAATTTATACATCAATATTTCTCTTTGAGAATTTTTCTACATTTTTATACAATTTCAATCCTACAAAGATGAACCCTTCAACCAAAACATGTTCTATCCGTCACAATGTACGTTATTGTCCCTAAATGGAACCGAACTCCTCAATGTATACTTTTGTAAATTGAGGTCAGCCTCAAGCCTATACAACCAAACTCGAATAGGCAGTAACCTCACCTGAGTACATTAACGAAACACAACCTGATCCGGAGTTTGTTCCTGAAACACAACGGAAAGCGACTAAAATATCACATCGCAAGAAACTTACAAGCCAAGGGACCGTAGGGACTCGGTGTGAGAATAGACCCCGGATAAGAACACATTGGCTAAAAGGTGGATCTGACGTGTCTGAGGACCAAAGATTGATCATTAACATTTACTTTTTCTAATATTGTTTATTTTTGCTAAACCTATATTTTTATTAATATTTCTTATGTTTACTAAAAACCTTTTTGTTAACATTGTTTAATTTTACTAAAAGTTATTTTTATCAACATTGTTTATTTTATAGGAACCAATTGGTCGGAATTGAGAGGGATAACAACAATAATAAGAATAACAAGTGTAGCCGGCAAACCGACAGGGATGCTTGACATGGGTATGACATTTACTTTGTTAAATGTTAATGATATGAAACACAATGTCAAGTGGCTGAATGTTCTATTAAAATCATTAGTGGTAGAACCAGAATCTTTGATTAGTGGGGCCAAAAATGGTTCGTCATAACGGGTAAAATAAATAAATTATTTCATGCAAAATAATAATATGAAACACAACGAAGTTGAAGCCGAAGATGAAATGATTCGCGCGCCTGAGAGGGACAATACAGGAAAACGAGCAACTTCTTCTTTTAAAGAGCACAACTACAAAAGAGCTTTGGATGCGATTATTGGGGAGGATGCATCGGTTTAATGACAATCAATCGAAAAAGCTTGGGTTGAAAAAAGAAAAGCAAAGAAACTTATATATAAGACTGTTTGGGCTAACATTGATCATTTGATGGGAGGCTATTATGATATGTCGAGACGAAAGAAGCAATTAGGGAGAAGTATGTGATGTTTTATTATTATTTTTTTTATTATAATTGTGTTATCCTTGAATTTTTTTAATAATTATTAGTCTTTTATATATGTTTTATCTTTTTAAATAAGTGTTTAATTATAATATTATATTATGTACAATAAATATATATTTATAATAATGATTAACTAGCTAATACTACAAACTAGGCAAACTCACTAAACCATAATACATGTATATACATGTTTAGTGAGGGTGATTATGACCACACGTACTCATTGTCTACATAATATCTAGTCAACAAAACGTTTTGATAACACTCATTGGATATAACACATAACCTCATACAGTCATACTCCAACACAAAATAGAACTAACAAATAAACACCCAAAATAACAATACCAAGTAATTATTAACAGACCGATAGACTTAAACCGTTGTTCTCATATTCATCTCCATCCATTCACTATTGCATCTCTTGATTACTTAGTTTCAAATCTTTCACTTAAAAACATTAAGATTACACTTCAACCTCTTACTCGGATTCACTTGCACCATTAAGATTACACTCTTCACATTTTCTAGAAAAAAAGAATTTTACTAATTGACCATCAACCAACAGTTGATGTCATAAACCCTGCAAATCTTCAAACTACAACGGCTAAATTAGAAAAATGAAAGGAGACAGAAAAGAAGCGATGTTATATATGTCTCTTGTAGACTCACACTTATAAAATTTTAAAAGTAATTAAGAACATTTCAGTAATTATATTATATATATATATATATATATATATATATATAATATATATATATATATATATATATAGATATATATATATATATAATTATTGAAAAAGTTACGGTACAAGTGTTTTTTTCTTGCGAAGCGTACAAGTTATCACGCAATAATGGAGGTTACGGGTGGAATTATAACGCAAATGTAAGAATTAATCACGCAGACATGAAATTATCACGTAAAGGTGTAATTATCACGCAAGATGGTATTCTTGCGTGATAATTCTATATCTGCGTGATAATTCCACGCGAGTGTAATTCGTCTTGCATAATTATCACTTTGTTCTTGATGAATATTATTGTTCTTGCGTGACAATTCCGTCCCAAAACTTTGTACGTTTTGCACGAAAAAAACACAATTTGTGTAGTAACCGCCCCATATTTTATTATATGTTTCTCCTTCCTGGTAGAATAATTTTATAAGAAAAAAAATAAAATTTGTTGTGATATATTTTCGTTTACTTCCTCCTGAAGAAATGTCGTTGAGAACCAATCTTTATTTATTTATTAATGTTTTTCAGCCCATCATGTCTACTATTAAATTTTACAATTCTTTAATTTTATCAGAGATGATGTTTTGTTTTAGCTACTTTCCAGCTACTAGCTAGTTTATGTCAACTACTGGTGTCTTCCATTATAACTACTTGATATTCTAGAATATTTAGCAATTTGATTAATTAAAAGTAACTAATGTATTATAACTAGTAAGTTACCAAGCGTGTCGCAACGTTTTTCACATATAACTACCATCAAAGCGTTAATCGCGACAACTTGTGGTTACATATATTGGAGCAAAATCAACAACAAAACCAATTTTTTAATGCAAAACTAATTTTCAAACGTAAATTCATCTCTTAATTTTAGTCGATAAACATGCAACTTCAACAACCAAAACAATGTTAAATGGATAAATTATAAAAAAGTAAAACGACCACTACATACTATTCTTACTTATAAAAACAAATTGAAATTAAATGATTTTCTAATTTTATCGTAGGAGTAATAGGAGACGTATCTCCTATACGTATGTATGGTAAGCAATTTGCATTATTTTTAAAAATGAAAAGCTTAAACAGTTCAACACTGTCTTCACATATTCCTCTGCTCACATTCTCCAACTCATATAAATTGCTTTATTTTAAGTAATGAAAGTTGTTTGGATGCGTTAGCTTGTAATTGTTTGCATATCTTCCAGATGCACATAATTGGCAGTTTATTAATGGTAGTTTCTTTCAGAATCTACGTTCACTTTAATGATGTATCTTAAAATTTAAAATAATCGTGTAGCAAATTGTTCAATAGCTTTAACCACTTTGCTCGCATTATGAATTCTTGGGCCTGTTTGATCGTCTTCTTGCTGCTCATTTTATTACAGTTGCTGCTCTGAACCCTAACATTTTATCCATAACAACCCACAAAATCTTCTTTTCTTTTCACACACCTGCATCATTGATTGAGCAGAAAACCACAAATGAAAACGTTGGCACCATTCCGAAAACCTTAATCACAATCATGCAATCGTAACAGAATTCAACTCTCTACCAACACCATCTAAAATTCATAAATCACTCTAAGAAGGCGACACGTAATTTCTAGCTTTCAAAGAATTCGACTTGAGGCTTCCACGTATCAGGCGGAGGTTTCAAGAGGTGCAGTATTTACTTGTACAATCTGCATACAAATCTGTAATTCGCTGTTGATCCCGTTCCCGTTCATAATTGTATAGTATATAGTTGTTGTTTGTGCATAAAAGTCTTCTCTATTAATTTAATAATGTAATGAAAGCATGAGAACTACAAAATATTTAGGTTGAATATGTCTATTAAAATAATTTAATCTAAATTATGCATTGAAAGCATGAGACTACAAAATAATAAAGTCCAAGTTCAACTTATAAATGGTTGTCAACCTAGCAAAATGTGAGAACGTATGTACACCATAACATCGTAAAATGTAAAATATACAAACCGCTATAATAAGGTGCAAATATTATATTTGGCCACCATTCGCCACATCTATGCACATGTTTCAAAAAGAGCAAGCATGAATCCTCACAACATATAATGTCTAGTACTTGGAAGATTTGAAGGTTGTTTAGAAGTACATTAAAACATAAACATTCAAGTTGCTAAAAGGATTGTATCTTCAAATTAAAAGGGGCAAAATTTTGATCAAATTAAGATATATCCAAGAAATCCACAACTATAAGAGCCAAAGGTGATTCAAAACCATCGCCTCTCAAGACTTATTGCCATACCTCTAACCACCTTGGAACTTAACTAATTTAGGTAACATCTCTTTGATTTCTTGCATTTTAATTCATTATGTAACAACTTTGATATTGTGATTCTAGAAGCTCAAAGCACATGATTTGATGTTCAAGGCTTAAAATACAACTTTTTAAGCTCATGGTTTTAGATGTACTAACTTTAAAGGCTACTCCTTTGGTTTGCTAAGATGAGGAAAATAATGTATGTTTTCAAATAATAAACTAAACCATTGTGGTTACAATTTCATTTTTAATTTCATCTCTGTCTTCCCATCTAGTTTTTGGTTTTCGATACTGGGTATAACTAGGAGGGTAGAGAGAATGGATTTGCGTTGATTAAAGAACATAAGAGCGGTCTTGTTGATTTATTTAGTATATATTTTTATAAGAAAGTTTAATAATGAGTCTATTTAAGAAGTCATACATCCCAATACATATATTAACTTATTTTAGCATCTAACATGCAATGTAACATGAGTGTCATTTCAGAAAAAAGAAAAAACCGATTCCACTTTTTTTAGGGTCGGGTTGAGCTCATTGCTAGAATATCATCAATCAACCGACCCAAATTAATAGATGACGAACCTGTCTTTGATATCGATTGATTAGCCAAGTTTGCCCAATTATTCGCAGATTCAGTAAATTCATTTTCTTTCGAATCCATAATGTCCCTTATTGCTTTTTCAACTTCCAACCGATCACAAGAATCTTTCATGTCTACTCCTATTTTCCATACATCTCCCACAAATCGACTATTCACTTGTTGGTCCGCAAAGTATGGCCAACAAACCATGGGAACACCTTTAGCTATACTCTCTATAGTCGAGTTCCATCCACTATGTGTCAAAAATCCACCAATGGCCGGATGGGCGAGTACATCTTCTTGTGGAGCCCATTCTACTATACAACCCATTTCCCTTGTATGCTCCAATAGCTCAGTTGGAACCTGAGACTCATCATATCCACCCGTAATAGACCCTGGCCGTCTTACCCATAAAAAGGGTTTCCCACTATTAAACACACCATACCATACTTCAACAAGTTGTTCAACCGTCATGGTTGCAAGACTTCCTATGCTTACATAAATGACGGTTTTCACATTGTGCTTATCGAGCCACGACATACAAGAGTTATCTTCTTTCCAAACACTGTTAGAAAAGGTGATTTCTTGCGATGAAGGTGTCATGTTAGATGTAAGTTTTGTATTGTGAAGTGTGTGCAATGGGCCTATGGTGTAAATATTTGGACAAAGCTTTCGCATATGTGTGAGTACGAGACTATCCAACTCTTCAAACGTGTTGAGTATGAGTCCTGGGCTCGAGGAACCGCGCGTGCTTCTTTGACAACGAATTCGATATATGGGTCAGATAAGTCATTAGATCGACAAAAGCTAGCAAGATCCCGTTGGCGAATTATATGTTCTGTTCCTGGGACACTTGTTATCAACTGGTCGAGGTCATTATCTGGAACAAGAAAGTACGCTAAGTACTCTAGTATAAGTAAAACATATATACGTACATTCATATGCTTAAAAGAGTAAATTATTTTTTTGGCCCTTGTGGTTTAGGCGGTTTAACCCTTTTTAGCCCAAAAAAATCTTTTGACTTATGAGACCTTAAGGTTGTATTTTATAATGGTTTTAGCCTCTAATATAACTCTGTTAATTTATTCTGTTAAGCATAAGAGTATTTTGAACCATTTACACACCTCAGGGCTATTTATGTAAGTACTAAAATTACTAAAAAAAAACCTCAATTTTTTTCTTCTCTACTAAGAGTTTTTTTTTGTTTTTATATTAATAAAGTTTTTTTATAATTTTTTAACTGTTTATTATTATTTTGATTTTTTTTTCTTCTTCTATAAATTATTATTTAATAAATGTTTTTTAAATATAAAAAATACGTTTTTATAAAGCTTTTGTTTTTTTATAAGCATCTTTTAAATTTGTTTTTCAAACTTTTTTTAAATCATTTTTGTTAAATCTTTCATTTCTTTATATCGTTCGTTTATTTAAACTCTTTTATTTGTTCAAAATTTTTTCATCTTTTAAAAATTTTGTCTATTAAAATAGTTATTTTTTGTAACCGTTCATTTCTTAACCACTTTTTTAAACCTTTCTTTTTATAAATGTTCTTTAAAAATGTTCATTTTTAACGCCTTTCATTTGCTTAAAATTATTCAATAAATCCCTTGGATTTTTAAAATCATTCGTTTTTTGAACTTATATTTTTAATGACTATAAGTAAATTATAGGATATTTTGTATATTTGCAACGAGTATATTTCTAATGCTTATTTTTGCAACGTGTATGCTTCTAACTTGTTTAAATTGCTAAAATATTACCAAGTTAAAAATTTTAGAGATTTCAAATTTATATTTTATAATTAAATGAAAGATTATAAATAGGATCAAAAGATTTTAAAACTTTATAACTTGTACTGCATAATTAAATGTAAGATTTCTAACAAATGTTTCTGAAAAAGGAGTTTATAAATAACAAAATATTTTAAATTAAGTATTTATTTTATATATTTAAAACGTGTTTTATTAAATAAAATAATAATAATAAGAAAAAACCAAAATGACAATAAAATTTCTAACTTGTGAAACAAAAGATTTTAAATCGGTTGAAAGATTTTTTTTTTTTTGAAAAACGGATATATTTTGGAAAAGACGTCTATGAAAAAATCAAAAGATCTAAAAGGTCGTATTAATTTATAAGAAATACTTTTGAAATTGTATATTTTTAAATAAATAATTAAAGACTTATTTAAACTGGGGTCAATTTTTATTGATTTAAATAATTGCAATAGCCCTTTAATATTAAAAAAATTATAAGTTTTAAAACAGCCTCTGAAGTAAAAAAGACCAAAATACTTTGTACTTAACTAACAAAACTAATATAGTTAGTAGTTAGGGGTCAAAACTGTTATAAGATGCAATCTTGTGATCTGATACGTCAAAAGAATTTTTTTGGATCAAAAGATTAAAATGGCTAAATCATAGGGGTCTAAATGCTAATTTAAATAATACTAATTATCAATCTTTTAATGCATATTAGGTTGTACATCAATGCTATTTGTGTTGTACACTAATGATTTTAATTTTTAACCATCAAGACCTATCTAAATTGGCATACATGTTCAAAAGTAGTCAGATTTTGATATTAGTAGCTTATGTATTTACCATTGCATTAGTATTTTAATATAACTATTGAAAATGTATTAGTTTTACATATTATTTTCATTGAATACGACATAACTTGTTTACTCTAAAATACTATGGAGATTCTTATTAATGTTAGACAAGTTTCAAAACAAAAATATGTATTTTTTACTTTGCTTTTGGCATTCAAGAATGGAATTTGAATTTAATCTCTAACGGCTTTAATTTATATAATTTATCAACATTGAAACATGAGATCCGATGGTAGGTGGTGGTAGAGAGATGAAGGGAACTGAAACTGGAATAAGTTGACTCAATTATAACACATATATTAATATTAATAACCTGAACAGTTTTTGATAATTTATTTGTATTAACAAAGACACATGCCCAATAAAATGTCATTAAGAGCTTGATAGGATCTAAGGATAATTAGCTTTTTTTTTTTGTTTTTTTTGTTTTTACCAACAGAATTTTTATTCTAATACCATATAATCTTATAATTATAAAGATTTATAAGTTCTTCTTAATAACAAAAAGTGAAAAACTGCTCCCAGCATAACCTCGGTAAAAAGAAAACTTTTCTTAAAATTCAACATATTATTAAATTGGAAGAAAATATGTTGATTTAACCGTAAGAAGTGCGTGTAGCCTATTGATATGATCAATGTATGTAAGCAATACATCTCTTCTCATATAGTCGAACGTTTAAATCCAAATAATAGATGTAGAACTCAAATCCCATTTTTTCATCGGGGTGAATTCTAAGGTTCCTTATTCCGGTTGTTATTATAGAGTATGCATGAGTTAGTCGTTCTAAAAAAATGTTTAGAAATTAAACAAGAAGATAAATGTACCTTTGAAGGGGACATCTCCTGCTTCAATAAGCGTAGGAAGGTTCAAATACGAAGTCCACAAGCAGCATGGGCTTAGAGTCTCCAAACAAACCACCGGAACCCTTGCCTCTATCGCGATATCGACCGCAAAGCTAAAGCAAGCCTCGGGTATCATCACTGTCACCGGCCGCTCCCCTTTCCGACTCCACTTACCCGAAACCATCATCTCCCGGAGAATAGGTTTAGAGACCAAATCAACAGCATCCATGACCTCCATGAACCGGTCTCCAGAGACCGTTTTTTCATGCTCGAGTCCATCAAGGATGGTCTCGAACGTGAAGTTGGGGTAGCGGTTGAAGCGGGAGAGCACGTTGGTGTGGCGAAGGAGGGGCCGGTGGATGTGTTCGGTGTTGAGGAAGGTGACATGGATGCCTGAGAGACATAGGAGCTCGGCTAGCTTAAGAGCACAGTTAACGGAGCCTTGAAATGGTATGGGGAATATGAGTACGTGAGGTTCGATGGTGGTGGTTTTAGGGGTGTTTTGTTGATGAGTTTGATCCATTTTTGTATGGATTTTGATTGAGCTTTGTGTTTTGGATGTTGTATGAGGTTGTGGAGATCCAAGGAACCTATGTAATACTAAGATTATAAACATAACTTAAAGCCGTTAATTATGGATTCAGTTCTTATACTTTTAAAATTAGGGATATAGCTTGTAATTGTGACTAGGCCGCAAACGAACCAAACGAACATGAATACGGTATTGTTCGTGTTTGTTCATTAAGAAATAATCTTGTTCATAAACTGTTAACGAGCATTTACTGAACGGGTTTTTTTGTTCTTGTTCGGTTATTAAGGAAATGAACATGTTCATAAACTGTTCACGAACACTTATTGAACACAAACGAATACAAACAAAAGCAAATGAACACAAACTAATGTTCATGAATATAACCAACACAAAAAGTTCATAAACACAAACAAATATAAATGATCATATATTTGTATTAGAATAAAATTTGCATTTTTATCACAAACACTACACAAAATCCACCAAAATAAATAAACACTTAACATAAATATAAAAAAATACTTGATATAAATGTCTTAAATTTAACTAACATAAAAATTAAAAACATAAATGAACACAGTAACAAACATAAATAAACGCATTATTGAATGTTCACGAACGATCATTAATGAACATAAAATAAACATATTATCGCACGTTCACAAACATAAATGAACGAACGTTGCTTGTGTTCATGTTCGTTCGTTTAACTAAACGAATGAAATTTTCTTGTTCGTGTTCGTTCATTGTACTAAACGGACGTACCTAAACAAACTTACTGTTGAATTGTTCACGAATTGTTACTCTGGACAACTTAACACCAAACTTAAAAATTATCAACTTAACACCAAACTTAAAAATTATCCTTTAAAACAAACATGATAACTAAGGACTATGCAGGTAGTTTCAAGAATTTTAAATTATAAATCCACAATTTGACTTAAACCATATGAGATTCCCTGTATATTACTCTTGGTCAAACCAAAAAACAAGTCTAAAGATTTAAAAAACTCTTCATGACTCGTTAATCTCAAAAAGCTCGACACCCGACAATTAAAAAAAAAAAAGATTGGCATATCTCGATTACTTACTTTCAAAACTACAATAGCTAATCGAAGACGGACGAAAAATTATATATTTGAGCTTTCGTACATAAATAGCGAATAAATTAAGTGATTAAATACTATCTAATCCTCCGCTTCAGTTGGAGCAAAAAGATACCGAGCCCTTGTAGCGAATAACAATAAATAAGTTAACATAAGAAAAGCATACAACTCATACATATAAAAAAGAACTCAAAAAACTCGAACAATAAAAAAAACATGTGACACAGGATGACATTTGATATAATGTCGTTACTTTGTTAACCAGGCTAAGTTTAAAGTTATAAAATTACAAGTCATATCATATATATTTTTTTTAAATTTTATTTTAATTAGTTATGTTTTATTTTGTGACATATCTCTATAATCAAATCCCACACACCATATTCACACATACAGTATGAATTACCATATACCTGGTCGCATGTTCATTTCAGCACATACAACAACACATTATGATGAAAAAAGTATATATGTGAAATATTAAGCATTATGTTACATCTTGTTTTCATCATAAGTTATTTTGTTGGATTTACCTCGAGTTAAATGCATTCCCAAACGAATACCATTAACATTTTATGCATATCATATTGTTAAAGCACAAACATTATCGCCTTGTGCTGACCATATCGAATTAGTTATTGGGTTTAACAAAATCATGCGACATTGATAGCACAATATTGCTTGAATCAATTGTAATGTTACATCGAAAAACATAGGTGTTGATGATAGAAGAATACCTGAACTAAACACTTTACTGGTTGTTTGTACTACCAATTTAAACGAAACATTAATCTCTAGTAAAGCAATTATTTCCAATCTTCTCCCCCAAGACCTCTCTTTCTTTATCGAAAAAATGTACTGCAAACAAGCAATGTAACAAGTCGAGAACATATGAACACACAACAATGTAAAATGTTGAAAATGCACAAACCGTGACAAGGCGCAAATACAATATTTGGCCACCATTCGCCACAATCTATGCTCTTTTGGTATGATGAAGAGATTAAGAGGAATTTAATTGTATTAAACTTGCATAATACAAAGAAGTATGAGAACTAGAGCAAGAACTCGTTAGAACGGATTTAAGAATATTAAAAAAAAAAAACTTTAACCATGAGTCCGTATCGTCTCTACTATTTCTATATGATGAAATGGTTGAGTCAATAAAAATAACATTTGACGCGCAATCTATCGGAAGTTTCTATCTCACAAATAGTTCTAGTACAAATTTTGACAATTTTATATTACTGTCAAGTCAAATTCATTGTTAAAATATCATCAATTAATCGACCCAAACTGATAGATGATGTACCCGTCTTCAATATAGACTTGTTAGCCAAATTTGCCCAAGTATTTGCAGATTGCCTAGATATATTCTCTTTTGAGTCCATAATGTCCCTTACAGCTTTTTCGACTAGCAACCGGTCACAAATATCCTTCATGTCTATTCCCATTTTCCATACCTCTCCCACAAATCTACTATTCACTTGTTGGTCCACGAAGTATGGCCAACAAACCATGGGAACACCCTCCGTTATACTCTCGATAGTCGAGTTCCATCCGCTGTGTGTCAAAAACGCACCAATGGCTGGATGGGCGAGTACGTCTTCTTGTGGAGCCCACTCTACTAAACACCCGATTTCTTTTGTGCGCTCTAGCAGCTCTTTTGGAACTTGTGACTCGTCATACCCACCAATGATTGAACCGGGCCGTCTTACCCATAGAAAAGGTTTCCCAGTATTAATTATACCATACCATATTTCAACAAGTTGTTCAACCGTCATGACTGCAAGACTCCCTATGCTTACATAAATGACGGTGTTTGGATCTTGCTTATCGAGCCATGACAAACAAGATCTATCTTCTTTCCAAACACTATTAGAAAATGTGGTTTCTTGTGACGATGGTATCGTGTTAGACATAAGTTTTGTTTTGTGGAGCCTGTGCAATGGGCCTATGGTGTAAATATTCGGGCAAAGCTTTCGCATATGTGGGAGTATGAGACTATCCAACTCTTCGAATGTGTTTAGTATAAGACCTTGAGCTCGAGGAACCGTGTGAGCTTCTTTGACAATAAGCTCGATAACTGGGTTCGACAAGTCGTTGGCACGACAAAAGCTAGCAAGATCCCGTCTTCGAATTATATGTTCTGTTCCTGGAATAGTTGTTATCAACTGGTCTAGATCATTATCTGAGGAGCACGAAAGTACACTAGATAAGTAAAAAAATATCAGGTTGATACGTACATTCTTATAAAATCTTTAAATATAATTGAGGTATTCATGAGACAATTATGTTGATTTCAATACGTCTATAAATTATTGTATAGAGATGCTAGTTTCCGTCGATAAAACATCGCTTCGCAGAACATTCACAGTGAATTCTCTATAAATATATGAGTGTGTTTCTTATATTATAGTGAATGGTTCTAAATAATTATGAGTGAAGTAAAGAGAAAATTTACTGTTTATTTGTATATTTGAGAAATCACTGTTCAGACCCTATAAATATTTTAATATTTTTTAAATGGTTTTGAGTAGGGTATAGAAAAATATAATAATAAAAATATATAAAAATATTATTTAATTAAAAAAATAAAATAAATTAATGTAGTTACATAAATGGTGACAGGGAATCCGCACACAAATCATGACCGAATGAATGGCAACAGGACTTTTTCTATAACAGCCAAAACCGTCACAGTATGATATTATCTTAAGGATAATATATAATAAAATCAAGTGTAACACATTATTGGAAAATAAGTGTCGTTTATCCTACTCCTAAAAATGTAGAAGTCAAAAAAAGCCAGTCAAGTTACAATTTGGTTTCTAAAGCTTTTCGGTGAATTACAAATTACAATACCCTTGATTTGTTTATTAATTTAGAAAATCGAAAATAAAATTGTCATAATTCTAATTCTTTACTAATAAACAACATTATTAGTAAAGCCTTACTCAAAACAAATTATTGATAATATCCGAAAATTTGCCAGGTAAAAGCAAACATTCCATCAATTTAAAGGATAAAAAAACTGCTACCAAAATAATAAATGAAAATAAAACGTACCTTTAAAGGGTACATCCCCCGCTTCAATAAGCATAGGAAGATTCAAATACGAAGTCCACAAGCAGCATGGACTCACAGTCTCAAAGCAAACCACCGGAATCTCCGCCTCAATCGCGATATCGACCGCGAAGCTAAAGCAAGCATCGGGTATCATCACCGTCACCGGCCTCTCTCCTTTCCGACTCCACTTACCCGAAACCATCATCTCCCGAAAAAGAGGCTTAGCCACCCTATCAACACCATCCATCACCTCCATGAACTGGTCTCCAGACACCGGTTTTTCACGCTCAACTCCATCAGGAATCGTCTCGAACCCGAAGTTCGGGTAGTGGTTGAACCGCGACACCACGTCGGTGTGGCGAAGGAGGGGCCGGTGGATGTGTTCGGTGTTGAGGAAGGTGACATGGATGCCTGAGAGACATAGGAGCTCAGCTAACTTTAGAGCACAATTAACGGGCCTTGAAATGGTAGTGGAAATATGAGTACGTGAGGTTTGATCGTGGTGTTAGGGGTGTTTTGTTGGTGAGTTTGATCCATTCTTGTATGGATTTTGACGTGTGTGATTGTTGTGGAGATTGAAACAGTTGTGTAGTGATATTGAGATGATAAAGATAACTATTGATTAATAGTTGTGGAGCAGGAGTTATAAATAGCGGTCTCAAGATGAGTCAAAATTATCTCAATCTTATTTCATTAAAATATAAGAATATCTGTAATGGCTGTTTAAGGTGTTACGTGGATAAAAACGGTTTTACAAAAGAACTCTTTAAATCAAATGTGGTAGTTAAATGATGTTTGAAGCTTCTATTGATGTAATGATGTAAACGGAGTTGTGTTTAACGTAAGTTAAGAGTTTGACGAATCTTCATTTTAGAGCCTCCTTTTTATGTTAAAGTAGTGGCTTTAGCACCATATATACCACCAATTCATTTATTTTAACGCCCCGTTTTTACTCCACTACGATTAGTTTAAAAATTATACGTGTAGTATAGGGTATTAGGGTCGCACGTATAGCTTGTATGGGTCGTAGGGATGACATCTTATATGTGATATAGTATTATATGTTCTTATTGATGCTAGTATTATATGTGTCTTATTGATGCCACTTATACAACACATATAGTTTTATACGCAATGTATAGGTTGGGCGAATGACTGATGTACTGTTAGAATAACCAATTGGATCAACCCGAAAATATATGTAAACATACATATTTGAAGTAACATAATTCAACTCTTTTTTTATTATTGAACTCGATTTATAAAACCAAATACAAAACTCTATATTTATAATAGATATAAACTAATCCTAACTCAATTCAAATACTATTTAAATAATCATATAGATAAACTAATAATTATCTATTTCTAACAAACTGATAATTCAAAATTATTTAAATCAAACTTTTGGTTTCACTCCTTGATCTCTTTTACTTTGTTCAATTTAAATTTTCAATTATAAACCTATCAAGATTATATTCTTCATTCACCCCATTAATCTTGATATTGACCTTCACCTCTCATCTATGTTTGAAACTGTTCATCTCCGCAATCTCTTCTAGACCCTAACCTTAACCCCAGCCACGTCCTAGATCTTCTCGGTTTGAACCCCTACTTTTGATAACAATTTATTTGGATCAAAGCTTGCGTCTTTGACTTCTACTTCTTCCCGGATCGTTTAACCCACCTGCTCAACGACCTCCGACTGAAAAACTAGCCCCTTACTTTTTAGTTTTTACCCAGCTGTTGAACAAAAACCTACCACCACATTGTTTCGGTTCCCGGGCCTCCCGTCGGATTACTTCTACCAAAAGAGAACCTTCAATTCTTTTCCTTAGCAAGGAAGAAAAGTCCACTGTTGATCCTATCCTTAAAAAATTCTTAACTACAAACAAACCTGGTTAAGCCTTGATCGATCACATCTGCTAACCTACTAATGATCGAATCAAACTTCTTTACTAACTTGTTTTTCAATATCTCTCGATCAAACAAGCTATTGTCTTTTTTATTTTTTTTAAAAAGCAAAGCGCATTATTGCTCCATCTACATGCAAAGCAAAATATCACTTGTACCTTCTTTTTAAACTTGCTACCATGATGGGCACCACTCAAATCCTTTTTGCCCCATGTTTTGTTGGTAACCTCTTTTCCTTCTCTTTCTTTTTCTTCTTATTCCGACTAGGATAATCGAAAATAACTAATAGACGAATAAACTTACTTGTCGATTCTCCCTTCACCTTTATCTCTTCTGGTCGAGTTCGGATGCTATCTTTTCTTGATAGTCGGATCGATTTCTTCTCCACACATGAACTCCGATAGGCTCCACAGATATCGTGACCTTTAGCTCTGATACCAGTTGTTGGAATAAATAATTGAATCAACCCGAAAATATATGTAAATACACATATTTGAAGTACAATAATTCAATTCTTTTCTTATTATTGAACTCGACTTATAAAATCGAATACAAAACTCTATATTTATAGTAGATATAAACTAATTCTAACTCAGTTCAAATACAATTTAAATAATCATATAGATAAACTAATAATTATTTATTCCTAACAAACTGATAATTCCTAGTTATTTAAATCAAACTTTTGGTTTCACTTCTTGACTTCTTTTACTTTGTTCAAATTAAACCTTCAATTATAAACCTATCAAGATTATATCCTTCATGTACAACCAGCAGCCTGTCATTGAAATAGTTATTCGCGACGTATGGTTCTATACACTACGTATATTCCTATATGTAGTGTATAAGATTAGGAAAGTGAGTGATGTGACACCTGCATGTAAGCAGGGTGTCAACTTATCAAATTGACTGTCTTTATATTAACACCGGATTGAAATTGGCCATCTACCCAACCCTTGATGACATAAACCATTCAAACTACAATATGCAATCGAAGGACCGCAAATCTAATCAACTGACGGATATGTAAATTTACGTAAGAGGTTGTGTCACCTTAAACACCAGACTCATCTCTAGTAGAGATCTCAAGTTCGAATCTTATTATTATTGGTGTTCTGTCATGACCACTTAAGCGGAGGGGTAACCTACAGGTTTAGAAGCCTAAAACGAACCAAAATTTCTGAGTCATGTTCCAAAGGTCATGTTATGAACTCTCCTTCTTTATTTGGGTTTGAGACCAACAATAATAACAAAGAGTTTTCATCTAGCCAAAGTCTCACTCAAATTTACATCTAAATTATCGCCTAATTACTAAATACGTATAGCCTAGAATAGGACCTAATTACTCAACGTGTTTCGCCCAAATTAGCACCTAATTACCAAATTACTCACCTCCAAATTATCAGAATAGCACCTAACAAAAATCAACTAGAATTAGTTATTTAAAGTTAATTTCACAGCTAAATAACATCTTTAAAAATTAACTAGACAGTTTCACACAATGTGACAGTCATAGTTAACAAAAACCGATTCACAAAATCCATCAAGCCTAAATAGTTACAAAAAAGAAAATTGTTAAAAGAAGCTGACTAATTTAACGCATACCTTGAGAACGCAATAGATGACACAAATCAACAAAAAAATGTCGTAACAGAAATCATCATTCGAAAGTCCTCACGTGTTCATAAAGACTCAGAAATGGACTATGTTTTTGGTTCCCCAAAAGTCTATTAAACAAAAATTTAGAAAACCAGAGAGTTGAGAGCGAGTGAACAAAACGATGATAATGAATCGATTGTCTAAGTTGTGAGCGAAAGATGAGGTCGACTCATCGAAGTTCGGGAGTGAGGAGTAGGGGTGTTCAACGAATCGAATTTCAAATTTTCGAATTAATTGAATCGAATTAGTCGAATTTTGATTTTTGGAAACTGGATTCGAATTCGAATTAGATTCGATTCGTATTCGAATTTGAATTCAGAATCAAGTTTAAATTCGATTCGAATTTGAATGTCGAATACAAATCGAATTCACCAAAAATTGTTTTAGTTTTTATAATTAAAAATAATAACCTTTAATGTATAAAATTGCTAACGAAGAAAGGAAATTAGAAATAGAAATTCAAAGAATTAAACATATAATTGAATGAATATATATACATAATTCATTTATGTAAAATATAAAATAAATAACTGTATTATATATACATGTATATGTATATAACTATATGTATACGTTCAATTCAAATTTTCGAATTGAATTGAATCGGAAATGCGCTCTAGCGCATGTCGGACGAAGACTTTATTACAAATTCGAAATTCAATAAAAAACTTCGAATCGAATTAATTTAAACTTGAAAATTCAAATCAAATTTTGAATTGTTGATTTCCGAATCAAATCGAATTTCAAAATTTTCAAACTCGATTCGAATATGAACACTCCTACTCAAAGCGAGTGTAATAGTCATTTCAAGAGTCGAAATAACCCTCCATATTTCTTGGGTTAGGTTTATTTTGAGTTTTCTTAATGACGACCACCTAAAATTTCAGAATTCGCTAAACTGCACAATTAAGTGGGCCTACAATCTGGATTTACCTAAATAAAAGCCCAAATCGGTTCATTTCTGAAAAAGTTCTTGAAAGGATCTCTACAAATTTCGACACCCTAATTGAGACTTTGATAGATTATTTCACAAGTCATTTGGGTCGGGCTACTTGAAGGTCAATCTTACGATGCAGATTGTGATTTATTTGATCTTATTAGTTAGCGAAACATTGTTGAAGTTAGTAAACTTTTCAATAATGAGTTGACATGGTTACTGAAAATATATATCATGAAACTTAAACGTGGCAATACGTTTTTATGTTTATAATTTAAGGTATTAACAAAAAGAAATTTGATAGTTTTACATCTGTGTTATTGTGTTATATATTAGTTTTAAATTTTAAAGTAGGAAAAAGTAAGAACAACTTAGTCATTTAAATGTTTTATTAAAGTTTCCTTTTTTTTTTCTCTTTCATTTTAAATTGTATGAGAATCATTTTAAAATTACCTTTTCTTCTCCCTTAAGTATATGTACTCTGACAACACATTATGTTAATGTTTTTCTAAATGTCTTCCTGCCCTCTTTTTATTTTTATTTATTTTGTTTATTTAATTAGGGATGATGTTTTCTTTTGGCTCCTGGCTTTTGTCAATAACTCATTTTCGTACAAGTCTTTCAAATGTAATTATTTTATTTTTTATAATATTAAGCAAATCTTCAAATATATAAAAGTTAGAGCATAAGACATATATATTATTATTAGATAATGTAATGAATATGAATCTTTGTCGAACCAACAAAGTATGTATTGTGTATATAGAATGACCTCAAAAAGTTATCAATAATTTTTTCTTCGTAATTCTTTCGTAGACAGCGAGATCTCATTTCATAAATCTCCAAACCATAAAATTGAGAAATAATATTTTTTTAGAAGTGACATGTGAGACACATTCACGCATATTGTCATGGCACATGATCATCAAATCGTGTATCCACTTCGACTCGCATATATGATTTAAATCAAATTGAAATGCTTATTGTTTCCAAGAGAATGGTTGGAAATATGCATACTACATTTGTGTGTCACCTAATGAACACATGCTATAAATTTTGAATGATCATTTATTGTTGTAGGTATGAGAACTACAAGTATAATTGCTAAAAATGTAACACTGGTTATCTTTGTATGGTGCTAGAAGTATGGGAACTACAAATATTTTTGCAAAAACATAACATAAGTTATCTTTATACGGTGCTAGTTTTGTGAGTGCTTAATCAAATTAGGTTCTTTTTGCATCATGATCTTCCGTCCTTACATCACATACATAGTCTAAAGGTACAAAAATACAGGATCTAATGAACCACTACAAATTAACACTACATTATCAACAAGAGATACACACAATCTATCCTTCTGACCACAAAAATATTACATCAATCTTTTCATTATCAAGATGGAATGTTGAAGTGGAATAACCATGAGATGACAAATGCAAAAACCATTGCAGCCAGCAAGAAGTTGAGAAACCGATGGCCCTGCCAAAAGCTGCATGTAGCCATGGTCTCACCAGGTACAGTGACTCGTGGTGGTGTAGAGCCATTTGGTTCGTTCCATTGGTCTATCGGTTCAGCCTCATCTGCACCACCAATGTTCCGTGCGATTGATCCGCATATCTCACATGTTCTAAAATTTTAGCTCATATTAAATCATATAAGAATGCGATTAATGCTATACGTTCTTTATAAAGCGAACACACACCCTCCTAAAATTTTTTATTAAAATTCATCTATTGTTCACTTTATGAAAATTGAACCCGTAACAGTTTGATGGGATAAACACACGTGTCGTAAGAATTAAACTCGTAAGATTAAAGCGGGACCCACAGAATCTGATATCATTCGCTTGTCCCTCCATGTAATGTATCCCTTTTAGTAGTAACTACCTCAAACTAATGAAATTACACATGTTTGCATAAACTCATGACATTGGACATGTGACCTTGAGCATGAAATGTGCAAAAGAGTAATGAAAATCAAATCTTTGAAGATGTTTTTAGGGTTAAAACAGAGTAATGAAAAACAAAACATTGAAGATGTTTTTAGGGTTAAAACCGAGTAATGAAAAATCAAATCATTGAAGATATTTTTGGGGTACAGAATTAAAACAGAGTAATAATAATCAAATATCTAAAGATGGTTTTAGGGTTTAAGATCCAAAAAGAATTTAATAAAAATCAAATCTTTGAATTTAAGATTAAACGAGGTCAATGAAAATCAATCTTTGAAATTGGTTTTCGGGCTTGAGGTTATAAAAGACCAACAAAAATCAAATCTTTGAATATGGTTTTAGGGTTATAAGATAAATAAAAATCAAATCTTAAAAATTGGTTTTCGGGTTTAAGGTTAACAAGATTAAGGGTTGTCAAACAATAGCACTAAAAATCAAATCTTTAAAGATAGTTCAAGTAGTTAATTACCTATTCCCCTTAATCTTGAACCAAGCTTCAGCACAATGCTTATGAGCAACACCCAAATCATCTTTACAACAACACCCCAACTCAATTACAATCCCACTTTCACATTCTTCAACATTCACATCCAAATTCAAACTCAAATGACAAATCCTACAATCCCTTTCCACCTTCAACAAATCCACCACACTTCCACCACCACCACCACCGCCGCCGCCACCGCCGCCGTCCAGATCCACCACCGAGAAATCTGAAACAGAGGAAGCCCTCCCCTTCTCCACCACCTCCTCCGGCAACAACCGTCCGATCTCCGTCGTAGTAGTGACACTCTGTTCACTGCAGTCAGATGATACTGATTGTCTCCGGTTGTCATCGCCACTGCCATCGAGGGCTTCTAGATTGAATTGGGATTCTTGTAAAGTTGCCATTTTAGGGAGAAATATGAGAAAAGTTGAGATTTTTTCATGGATGTTTATGTTCAAATCGGGTAAAGAACAGAGGTTCTGCTTTTGTGTCTGTGTTGCATCACTTCATAATGATGAGAGAGCTCCAGAAAGCATAATCTGAGAAACATAATGGAATACAGAGCACAGTGACGGAGATAGTGGAAAGAGGGGTCATTAGAAAAGGTTGCGGTTGCATAACAAAAGTGGCGACTTTAATCTAAACGACCCTTAAGATTTAAAAATTCTCTTAAATGCACATCTGTTTTCATCTAAGAATGGAATTCTTAAAAACTATGAACACAATTAGTGCATGTCATGATTTCATTAACCTAAAACTATTTAATTTTTTGAAATGACAAATTTACACATCCACTAATTCATCACACCAACTTTTAAACCATTGTTATTTGCTAGAAGGGTGGGAACGACGCACCAGTCACGAGGGCATGACGTCCTCCTACGCCGCGTGACAACCCTGCCGCCCTATCACTTTTGTTATAGAGTGTACAGATCAAACCTATTTCTTTTGTTCAAAAAATTCAGATCTAAAAGAAACTGATTAGTTGTTCGCTTGTTGGTATTGGTTTTTCCTTCATATATTCCGTTTTTATAGTCACTGATTTTTGTTTACTGAATAAAAACAAAGGGGTTTATAACAACTTAGGATTTGTTTAAGTAGAAAAATATATTTCTTTGCGTGTGGCAAGAACCCATTTACACTAAAAGAGGCCATTAAACTATTAAGAGTAAATTACACAGACACTCCCTAGGGTATGTACGTATTGCAAATTTAGTCCCGACTTTCAATAAATTACAGATGAGGGCCTGAACTATGTAAAAAGGCACACTGACAGTCTCTGACACTAACAAATGTTAAGTTTCTCTGTTAGTGTTTTTAAAAAGACAAAAATACCTTTTTTTTTATCTTCTTCTCCACATTCAACACCCATCACCACCACCTCTACCCCTCAACCCACCACCACCGCACCGCCTGCACCCTCAACCCACCATCAACGTCGGCGCCTACACCCTAAACCCACCACCACCATCGCCAACCCACCACCACCGTCCTAGAGCACCCTCAATCTGCACCACCATCGCTGTAGCACCGTCAACCCACCACCACTATTGCTACCTGCACCCTTGACCCACCAACACCAATCAGACAACCACTCGTGGCTACACTAAACACGATAACAAGCTGATTCATCGGATTTGAAGAGAGAGAGGGAGTCTTAGGAGAGAGAGAGAGAAAGAAAGAAAGAAAGAAAGAAAGAAAGGGGAGGGATGTGGTCAAAGGGCTCGGGCTTGAGGTGTTTGGCCATGAGGTCGGTGAACCTGTTGAAATCGAAAGGGGAGATGAGTTTCTCCTTGCAAAATCACGATTATATAAGTACATTTGAACCCAAAAAGCCACACCAAAACCCTTGGTCGCACCACCATTGGATCCTCCGACGATCGGCGTCCTCACCGGCGCACCATCACCAGACCACCCAAATCAGCCATGGCTCTCTGTTCGCCGATGATCATCCTAAGTTAAAATCAGTCTCTATGAACCGTTGCTCTGGCTGTTGAAGATGTTCTTCTCCCAACAGTGGGCTAGTTGGAGATTGAGGTAAATGCTTTGGCCATCCTTTAGTATATTGTTCTGTATGACTTTTGGTGTGTTTTTGTTTGCGCAGGGTTTCGCCGAGAGAACGCATGAGGATCCCGAGCTCTGATGGGGCGATGAAGATGAAGATGAAGAAGATGAAGAGGTGGTGGTGATGGTGATGAAGATGAAGTTAAAGATGAAGATGGAAGAAGAAGATGGAGGGAGGGGGTGTAACCTTTCGTGTTTTCGTTAATTAATAGTTAACCTTGTTATGTTCTTGTAAGGACCATTTATGTTATTTAAGAAACTATATGGGTTGTTTATGAATGTTTCTTTTATTGTGCATTAATTTATTAATTTAAGAGTTAATAATTTGTTTTTAATATAATAAACATAATAATAATAGTCAAAATAAAATAAAAATAATAATAATAATAATAGAAAAAATAAGTTATAAAAGTTAATAATTAATAAGTTATAAAATAGTTAAAACTTAAAGTTTAATTAAGTTCAGGGGGCTTTATTGTCAATTTAGAAACTTTAAAAATAAAGTGTACTTAAAATAACAAGAATTGAAACTACAGGGACCAATTGTGTAAAATTCAAAAAAACCCAAACCAGATTTTCCCCCCAACCCCGTAATTCCGGCGAGGGGCTCCGGCCAACTCCGGCGAGACCCCAAAACCATCGAAACCCTTCGAATCTTGATCCCAAACCGTTCCAAATCGATTCGTGAACATGGTTCGAACTTAAACACACACTTTAATTGCGTTTAAACGCCGGTTACGAACACAATCGGTTTGAATAACCGAAGCTTTAATCATAGAACCGTTTAATCATTGAAACCTAATAATAATCTAATTAATTGCACCAAAAATGATCGTTAAACTATTCCTAAACTTTCAATAAACATAATTCTATCTGAAACACACGAAATCATCTCATTCGATTCTTTCTTCAGCGCGAACCTGCAACCCAATCGAAATCCACCTTCCGAGCAATCTAAACTGAAATTGATAAAGGGCTTAGAGTCGTGAACATCCTCTGAAGCTTCACACGAAGTTAATTTGATTATCGTCAGCATTTGCACATCAATCAAACACAACGTTGGTCGCTGCCTGTTCATCATCTGTTCTTGTTGATTTAAACTTCAATCCGGGTAATTAAAACCACCTACCTGCTCGATTTTACATGGGGAACAAAAGCCCCATGATCACTAGCGTTAACAGTAACGTGTTGGTGATCAATTTGTTGATTTCGAATTAGGGTTCATTGTGATTTGGAGGTTTTCAATTGATTTGTGTTTATAAAATATGGGAATGGGTTTCTGTCAGGCATAGGCGCCCTAGCCTAATGGTAAACCACTCCCATGTAATCCTTGAGGTCCCGGGTTCGAACCCGGGCAACCTCAAACATTTTTTAAGGCTTTTCAGCCTTTAAATAAATTATGGATAATTTTTAATAATTATAAAAATTATTCTTGTAAACTTTAAATATTTTTACGGACACCAAATTATTTTCTGTAAATTTTTAAATTTAAATAATTAAATATTCTTTTAATAAAACATTTTAACAAAGGTTATTTTTGGATTATTTCTTATAAAAAGGATTTTAAATAATAGTTTAAATTAATAAATTATTATTGGCCAATACGTTAAATTATTGTTTAATCATGTTATTTTAAATAATTATAAAAAAATCTATTTACATCATATATTTAAACTTTATAAACTATTATAAAAGATTTAATTTCTTTTCTCCATATTAAATTACCTAAATGGTATATTTCTTTTCATTGGATTAAAATATATTTAATTTCATTAGCTAACCTTAATTATTTATAAAAACCCCAAATTCCTATTGAAACCCTAGTTCATGTTTAATCGTTAATATTACCTCTAATCTTAACCTTGAAATATGTACGTTAGGTAACTTGAAAAATGAATCGTTGGAGCACCGTTTATTTCTTGTTATCATCCTATTTATATATATATATATATATATATATATATATATATTATATATATATATATGTGAGTTTTCCATGCCCCTCTTTTATTTTATTTCACACCTTTTGGGGTGAAACATGTTAACTTTATAAACTTGCACTTGTAAACATCTTGATACTTGTAAACGCACATGCAACTCATCTTTATTTTTTGTCATGGTTATTTGTAATATTCTGAGCCTTATATGATGAACATTATATGTTGACAATCATTAACTATTGCTAGCCTGGCGACGTCATAGATCTATGGGCCTGACAAGCCTATTTGGTGCTAAAGCCGAGGTATTGCCGGCTCATAGTGTCGTATTCTTGAGCACTATGGGAACCAAGTACACTTAGCTAATCGTTTAATCTTGTAATCTTGTAATCTGTCAAGGTTTGATTGTAGCTATATGTTATCTATAAACTTGCTTTTTTCGTAATCATTGACATGAATTGCTACTTGTAAATTTTTATAAATATATGTAAGCCTTAACCCATGAAAACTCACCAACTTTCAAAGTTGACCCTTTATTTTTAACATGTTTCAGGAAATGCACAAGGTTGATGATTATCTATTGAAGCATGCTTACACTTAGGATTTGGACCTAGAAAAAAAATGAATAAATAATATGTCTTGAAACTTGAAAGTTGAACATTGTTTACTTTATTTCGTTGAGACATTGGTTGTAATGTTTATTTCAACTTATGAATAATTATATTTACAATTTATGGTAGTGTTATGTGGCTGTGAACAATCTTAACCCTCACATCTCGACGTTTCCGCCGTTAAGGTTGGGGTGTGACAGATTGGTATCAGAGCCCATAACTATAGGAATTTAGGTTATTAGAAAGGTGACCTAGACTATAGTTGATGCATGAACCTCATAAGAAAAAATTTTATGATCTTGTAATATATTTTGTTGCATGCTACATAATGCTACTTGTTTAGGAGGGCCTCTTAATGTGCAACTTGATGCCTTTAGTTAGGATTGCCTTATAATTGAGAAACTTGGTTGCCTTGTCTCCCCTAAAACTTATTCTTAATCCTTTATTCTCTCGACGATGAAATCTCTTAAACTTATTCTCGACGACACGTGGGAACGTAAGCTTTTAATCGAAAGGTTCAAATCTTTAGACTTTATGTCTAATCTATGAAAATCTCATCAAGGTTTTAATTCCATGAACCTAAAGAAATATTATGTGACACATAAACACCTGTATTCTGGATTTCCTGGCAAAAAGCCTTCGGGCTAAGGTAAGCATTTCGCATAAATCCCGTGGGACTAGTTATGCTTACCTGGGGATTTCTGGGATGAATGATAAACTATGGTCAATATACACAAGTTTCTAAGGCAATTGGAGTTAACTCACCTTGACGTGTCAACATTTCCAAATGGTAATGCGTTACCAAATGGAATCATTCCATGTGTGTTTTACAAGTCTTGAAAAATCTTTGTTTGATTTATTATTTTCTACCTCCAAGAACTGTCCGACAAGGGCTTTATCCGTCCTAGCTCATCGCCTTGGGGTGCACCTGTTCTGTTCGTGAAGAAAAAAGATGGATCATTTCGTATGTGCATCGATTATCGTGAGCTTAACAAACTTACCATCAAGAACCGCTACCCTCTTCCTCGCATCGATGATCTTTTTGACCAACTTCAATGAGCTGCTATTTTCTCAAAGATTGACTTACGTTCTGGCTATCATCAATTACGAGTTCATGATGATGATATCCCAAAAACTACGTTCCGGACTCGATATGGACACTATGAGTTCATGGTTATGCCCTTTGGTTTAACGAATGCTCCTGCTGTCTTTATGGATCTCATGAATCGAGTATGCAAGCCGTATCTAGACAAGTTCATGATTGTCTTTATTGACGACATACTTATCTATTCCAAGTCCAAAACCGATCACGAACATCACTTGCGACAAGTTCTTGAGCTATTGAAGAAAGAATAACTATACGCAAAGTTCTCAAAGTGCAAATTTTGGCTTGAGGAGGTCCAATTTCTGGGACACGTGGTGAATAGTCAAGGAATTCACATTGACCCTGCAAAGGTGGAAGCTGTGAAAAATTGGTGTGTTCCCACAACTCCAACCGAAGTTCGTTCTTTCCTTGGTCTTGCTGGCTATTATCGACGTTTCATTGCCAACTTCTCTCGAATAGCGAAGCCGCTTACTTCCTTGACCCAAAAGAATAAACCATTCGAGTGGGGGTCTGAACAAGAGGAAGCCTTTGAAGCCTTAAAGCACAAGTTGTGTAATGCTGCTATCTTGACCCTTCCCGATGGAAACGATGATTTCACCGTATATTGTGATGCATCTAAACAAGGCCTTGGTTGTGTTCTCATGCAACGAGGAAAGGTCATAGCATATGTATCGAGACAATTGAAGGTCCATGAGGTGAATTATACGACACATGATCTTGAACGTGGTGCTGTGGTTTTTGCCTTAAAGATTTGGAGGCATTACCTTTATGGGACGCAATGTATAGTCTACACCGATCACAAAAGCCTACAACACGTCTTCAATCAAAAGGATCTTAACATGAGACAACGACGTTGGGTTGAGTTGATTAGTGATTATGATTGTGACATTCGTTACCACCCTGGAAAGGCAAATGTCGTAGCCGATGCACTAAGTCGTAAGATTCATAATAAGATGGTCTCGTTTCAAGAAATTCGCGATCGACGATAATGGTTTGATACCTTGGGAGAATTTGATACTAAAATTCGTCTGGATCTTAACGAGACTACGGTGCTGCTGCAAAATTTGAGGATTGAGAATGACATCGAGACTTGTATCATGGAGGCTCAACAAGCGGTTCAAGAAGGAGGAAAAATGGGAGAGGAATTGGAGTACAACCTTCGAGCTCAACTAGAAACGAAACCCAATGGGTTGATGTATTTCTTGAATCGAATTTGGGTTCCAAACCGTGATAATCTTCGTACCTTTATCATGAATGAAGCTCATCAAACTCGTTACTCAATTCATCCTGGTTCCGATAAGAAGTATATGGATCTGCGTGGTCAATACTGGTGGCCTGGAATGAAGAAAGACATAGCAACATACGTAGCTAAGTGTCTTACGTGTACGAAGGTTAAAGCTGAACATCAACATCCTAGTGGATTGCTTGAACAACCCGAGATTCCCATGTGGAAATGGGAACACATATCCATGGACTTCATAACCAAACTACCTCGCACCTCTTGTGGTCATGATAGCATATGGGTGATCGTTGACCGATTGACCAAGTCGGCACATTTCATACCCATACGTAACACTTACAAAACGTCAAGGTTAGCTCGTATATACATTGATGAGATTGTGAGTCATCATGGCGTACCTTTGCATATCATATCCGACCGAGACGCTCGTTTCACTTCGCACTTTTGGTCTTCTATGCAAGAACTTTTGGGTACTCAACTGGATTTAAGCACGGCTTACCATCCTCAAACGGTCGGTCAAACCGAGCGAACCATTCAAACCCTAGAGGATTTGCTACGTCTTTGTGTCCTTGAATTTGGTGGTGACTGGGATACGCATTTACCTCTCGCGGAATTTTCGTATAATAATAGTTACCACTCGAGTATCAAGATGGCACCTTTCGAAGCGCTTTATGGTCGTAAATGTCGTTCCCCGATCTGCTGGACTGACATTGGTGAAAATTTTATCACTGGTCCTGAGCTCATACAAGAAACAACCGATAAAGTCTCCATGATTCGCAAGAACCTTGAAGTGGCTAGAAGTCGACAAAAGAGTTATGCCGATAAACGACGCAAGCTGTTGGAATTCCAAGTAGGGGATATGGTTCTTCTTAAAGTCTCACCATGGAAGGGAGTCGTTCGCTTTGGGAAGAAGGGTAAATTAGCTCCACGATTTGTAGGACCTTTCAAGATCCTGAAAAGGATTGGGAAAGTGGCTTATAAACTGGAACTACCTTCCGATCTTAGCGGGGTTCATCCTGTTTTCCATGTCTCAAATTTCAGAAAATGTTTGGCTGACGAAAGTCTGCATGTCCCATTAGATGACATCCAGATCGACGAGTCATTACATTTTGTTGAGGAACCCGTTGAAGTCATGGATCGTTTAATGAAAAAGACTAGGACCACTACCACCCCAATCGTCAAGGTTCGTTGGGAGAATAAGCGTGGACCTGAGTTTACTTGGGAGCGTGAGGAGCATATGAAGAAGAAATACCCCGTATCTGTTCGTTTATTCATTCTTAATTTCGAGACGAAATTCTTAAAAGTTGGGGAGACTGTAACCTTTCGTGTTTTCGTTAATTAATAGTTAACCATGTTATGTTCTTGTAAGGACCATTATGTCATTTAAGAAACTATATGGGTTGTTTATGAATGTTTCTTTTATTGTGCATTAATTCATTAATTTAAGAGTTAATAATTTGTTTTTAATATAATAAACATAATAATAATAGTCAAAATAAAATAAAAATAATAATAATAATAGAAATAATAAGTTATAAAAGTTAAATAATTAATAAGCTATAAAATAGTTAAAACTTAAAGTTTAATTAAGTTCAGGGGGCTTTATTGTCAATTTAGAAACTTTAAAAATAAAGTGTACTTAAAATAACAAGAATTGAAACTACAGGGACCAATTGTGTAAAATTCAAAAAAACCCAAACCAGATTTTCCCCCAACCCCGTAATTCCGGCGAGGGGCTCCGGCCAACTCCGGCGAGACCCCAAAACCATCGAAACCCTTCGAATCTTGATCCCAAACCGTTCCAAATCGATTCGTGCATATGGTTCGAACTTAAACACACACTTTAATTGCGTTTAAACGCCGGTTACGAACACAATCGGTTTGAATAACCGAAGCTTTAATCATAGAACCGTTTAATCATTGAAACCTAATAATAATCTAATTAATTGCACCAAAAATGATCGTTAAACTATTCCTAAACTTTCAATAAACATAATTCTATCTGAAACACACGAAATCATCTCATTCGATTCTTTCTTCATCGCGAACCTGCAACCCAATCGAAATCCACCTTCCGAGCAATCTAAACTGAAATTGATAAAGGGCTTAGAGTCGTGAACATCCTCTGAAGCTTCACACGAAGTTAATTTGATTATCGTCAGCATTTGCACATCAATCAAACACAACGTTGGTCGCGGCCTGTTCATCATCTGTTCTTGTTGATTTAAACTTCAATCCGAGTAATTAAAACCACCTACCTGCTCGATTTTACATGGGGAACAAAAGCCCCATGATCACTAGCGTTAACAGTAACGTGTTGGTGATTAATTTGTTGATTTCGAATTAGGGTTCATTGTGATTTGGAGGTTTTCAATTGATTTGTGTTTATAAATTATGGGAATGGGTTTCTGTCAGGCATAGGCACCCTAGCTTAATGGTAAACCACACCCATGTCATCCTTGAGGTCCCGGGTTCGAACCCGGGCAACCTCAAACATTTTTTTAAGGCTTTTCAGCCTTTAAATAAATTATGGAAAATTTTTAATAATTATAAAAATTATTCTTGTAAACTTTAAATATTTTTAAGGACACCAAATTATTTTCTGTAAATTTTTAAATTTAAATAATTAAATATTCTTTTAATAAAACATTTTAACAAATGTTATTTTTGGATTATTTCTTATAAAATAGATTTTAAATAATAGTTTAAATTAATAAATTATTATTGGCCAATACGTTAAATTATTGTTTAATCATGTTATTTTAAATAATTATAAAAAAAATCTATTTACATCATATATTTAAACTTTATAAATTATTATAAAAGATTTAATTTCTTTTCTCCATATTAAATTACCTAAATGGTATATTTCTTTTCATTGGATTAAATATATTTAATTTCATTAGCTAATCTTAATTATTTATAAAAACCCCCAAATTCCTATTGAAACCCTAGTTCATGTTTAATCATTAATATTACCTCTAATCTTAACCTTGAAATATATACGTTAGGTAACTTGAAAAAGGAATCGTTGGAGCACCGTTTATTTCTTGTTATCATCCTATTTATATATATATATATCATGTGAGTTTTCATGCCCCTCTTTTACTTTATTTCACACCTTTTGGGGTGAAACATGTTAACTTTATAAACTTGCACTTGTAAACATCTTGATACTTGTAAACGCACATGCAATTCATCTTTACTTTTTGTCGTGGTTATTTGTAATATTGTGAGCCTTATATGATGAACATTATATGTTGACAATCATTAACTATTGCTAGCCTGGCGACGTCATAGATCTATGGGCCTGACAAGCCTATTTGGTGCTAAAGCCGAGGTATTGCCGGCTCCTAGTGTCGTATTCTTGAGCACTATGGGAACCAAGTACACTTAGCTAATCGTTTAATCTTGTAAACTTGTAATCTGTCAAGGTTTGATTGTAGCTATATGTTATCTATAAACTTGCTTTATTCGTAATCATTGACATGAATTGCTACTTGTAAATTTTTATAAATATATGTAAGCCTAACCCATGGAAACTCACCAACTTTCAAAGTTGACCCTTTATTTTTAACATGTTTCAGGAAATGCACAAGGTTGATGATTATCTATTGAAGCATGCTTACACTTAGGATTTGGACCTAGGAAAAAAAAAATAAATAATATGTCTTGAAACTTGAAAGTTGAACATTAATTACTTTATTTCGTTGAGACATTTAGTTGTAATGTTTATTTCAACTTATGAATAATTATATTTACAATTTATGGTAGTGTTATGTGGCTGTGAACAATCTTAACCCTCACATCTCGACGTTTCCGCCGTTAAGGTTGGGGTGTGACAGGGGGTGAGGTGTGATGGGTGGGGTTTGGGTAGGGGGTAGGTTAGGTTTTATTTATAAATTATTATTTTTTAAATTTAGGGGTATATTGGCAATTTTACATTGACTTAACTGAGAAACTTAACTTCAGTTAACGTCGGGGATTGCCGGTGTGCATATCATGCATAGTTCAGGCCCACATCTGTAATTTTTGAAAAATAAAAACTGAACTTGCAATACGTGCAATCCCAGGGACTATCCGTGTAATTTACTCAACTATTAAAGTAACATTTAAAAGGCGAAACATGTATTTGCATGTAACAGAAGCCCATTTATGCAAGAGTCCGATCAAAATAACTTGAAAGGCCCATTGGTAGGTAAAGGAAAAAGAAATTATTTGCGGATGAGAGAAGCCCATTTATACAAAAGAGTTTGTAACTCGATTAAAAGACATTTAAAAAGCTCATCTACAGAAAAAAACTATTTTATTTGCAAGTGACAGAAGTCCATTTATACTAAAGTGTCCATCAAAATAACAATTAAAAGGCCCATGTCTACAGAATGGCACGTATAAGTATATAATTTCATAGGCTTGAAGGTTTTAAGGGTTTTAGTTGGACATGATAAGGATAATCATACCTAGCGGTAAATACGTCAGCCGGAGTTCACCTATGTTTGAGCTCAGCTTGTTTAACATTAAAGAGCTCGAGCTCAGCTTGTTTACTGATCGATGTTGAAGTATCAATCAAATAAGATTTTAAATTATGTGTTCCTATTCACCTTAAACTAGTTAGGGTAAGTAGGGTTGTCGATCCTCGTAGAATTATTGGTCGGTGTGTTGTACTTTGATTTATATGAAAACAAATAACCAAATTATTAAATTAATTAAACTATTGCCTCTTGGCTGTGAAAATTAGAATTTTGGAATGACTAACAATTAACTAAGAAAACAAATTAGTAATAATCAAACTTAGTTAAGAAAACGATTATAAGAAAGAGTAATCCACTTCGGATCTAGGTTTGGTTTTCAGTAATTGTTTAATTCAACTTCATGGAAAATCCTTAATAGGGATTCTATACGTGTCATGATTAAGTGATATCGATAATCAAGACTTAATAGGTCTTAATACACAATGTCAATTCAATTAGAAACCAAAACTTGCAATCATATAATTTTCGGAAGATTAAATGATATTCATATAAAAGTTTTCCAAAATCATTGTTTAAATAACCAAAACACAAGTTAAACTTATGGAAGAACTTAACAGTTTCTAAAGTTTAATCCCAACAAAGTTAAACATAAACAAAAACCTAATCACACAAAACCTAATACCCGAAGTAGATCACGAGAAGATTAGCCGCTCATCGTTCTTGAATGATCTTCAAAACCGTTGTTGATCTGCATTCCGGATGATTGTATGTTGTTAGAAAGATGTGAAATGATGAATTTCAGGCCTAGAAACTCTCAAAATTCGTCTCAAATCGTCCTAGGTCGAATAGGGGGCAAGTGGTGGGTGAAACATAACAAAAACACGATTTTATAGGTGTTCCAAGGCGGCCCTGGCATAGGCTACGCCAGCCAGCGTAGCCTACGCTGGGGCACATTCTGCTGATTTTTTTCTTGAGCTGGCGTAGCCTACGGTGGCTACAGTAGTCTACGGTGGAAGCCTTTCTGCTGCACTTTGAATTTTTGTTTCTTGACCTATCCACTGACTTGTTTCACCATGTAAGCTTCCAACTTGCTTATTTTACCTACAAAATCACTTTCAACTCATAGTTAATCTATTCAACTTAATCACATGCATATAAACGAATAATCATACGTAATATTTAACGTTTAGACACTTAAAACATCATTCCAACACACTCGTATCATTTACCTTAAGAGAGTTCGAGCTCGAATGGAGGTGTATAAACGACTTTTTCAGTTCGGAACCCATTCTGATTTTGTGTAAACTTTTTGGAGGGAAATGACCGGTTAGATTCGGTCGAATATGGGTATTTTGACCGATTTGACCGTTTCTGTTTGGGTTGAACCGGTTCGAGCATACCGATTTACAAACCGTTATCAAACTGGAACAAAACTCATTCCAGTTAAGCCTATTTTTTTATAATATTATTATACAAAATATAATACATATTGTTTAGTTAATTTATCATAGTTTCGTACATCAATGTTTATTTTATCTAAAATATATACTTAATGCACTAAATAAAAATTATCGTTCCAGCTCGTTTGAACTTGACTTGATTCAAGTTTTCAGTGCCGACTTTGAGTTGCCCACAATTGACTTATATTGAATCTTAATCATACAGAAGACTAAATAATTGATCTCTTATATGATTTCATGAACTTTGACAATAAGCTCTAGTTGGAATCAACTCAATTGAAATGATCACTCGGCGTAATTTATTAAAAAAGAATTATTCCTGCCACACTTTCATTAATTACTTGCGAACAAAATCATATCAAAATCATATCATGTATTTATTACATGCATATACTTACAAGAATATCAGTTCCATTATTCAAATTTCACTTTACTTATATTATTAAAAATCTAGTAATTTAGGATTACAAATGAGCCGAGCCATGTGAAGGTGAGGCATGACTTGTTTATTATGAGCTTAAATGCCAATCTCGACTAAATTATTATTTTTTTTAAAATTAAAATTTGTCATTTTTATACAATTATATAAAAACTAATATTTTTAACATATCATAATGTAGACTTTACAAGGTCCATAATTTTAATTCAAGTTAAATCCAGTTTCCTCACTTATTTCGATTAATTTTTGGATTTTGCTATATTTTCAAATATGGTTTTTTACTTTATTTTTGAACAACGACGAATATTATTAAAACAACTAACAGCAAGACGCTAGGGCCGAGCACCAACAATTACAACAGGAAATTTTGAAAAGAAAATTTACACCAGTTTTACCATGATAAATACTAACATTTAGTCCTATATGTCATCCGTGATAACGTTGGAAATATAATCTCTTCCCCAATCTTATTCACTCGATTCACCACCTTATTCTAGTTTTTTACTAAGAAATATCAAGATAGTCATATGATGCTAAAAGTGAAATGTAACTTCAGATAATATGTTATATTTTTTGGGTTATACTTTATACATGTCAAAATTTACACTTTAATTTAAATGAGTTAAACAAGTGAGTCAAGCTTGGGCTCGACTTAATACATATCAAAATTTACACTTTAATTTAAATGAATTAAACAAATGAGTCAAGCTTGGGCTCGACTCATTTTCAAATTTTATGGTGTTTGCGCGTCATACGTCGTAGCTAGCTGTTAAGAACACCATTGATGCCTTGCAGAGAGAACTTATTCCTTTCTGTTCACCTCAATTGCAATCCTCACAGGCACCTGTTATTCACGACGCGTTTGAATGATTGTACTTCGAATGTCATAATTTTGATTTATATATCTCGAATCTAAATATAATCCAGCTATCAAACTTCCAAAATCTATGTCCATGTGTTGGTTATGTACGTTAACATTATTTGTCCCCTTTAAACACAGCATGAAGTACTGGGGAATTTGATGGAATACATTGTTGATATTATGTGGATTAATTGTCATAGATTTGTCGTCACAAAAGATTATCGATCCATTATTTAGGGTTGTTAAACAAGTCATGTTCTTTGATTGCCGGGTCCAACATTATAAACAAAAATAATGTTATACACATGAACCCACAATATTTTTATTTTACTCTTTTTACATATCAGCACTTTAAAATTCAAATTTTGCATTTTGTTTTTAGTTTCTTAAAGAAGTTATGTTTAAACTATGCCAAATTATTTATAAAATCTTAAATATTCATATAACCTACCCAAATAGTTTAAGTAATCCTATAAAACACCTTTGTAAAACTAGAAAGATAAACAAACAGGTTAGGGTCAATGAAAACACGATCCATTTAGCTATACGCATGTTTGCGAGCTCACACAGAAACTGAACTGAAGTTATTTAGGCTAAATTCAAACCCATATATTCTATGTTAAGTACGTGTTACATCAGAAATTCATGTCCCCATCAATATGTGGGCGAAGATAATCTTTCCTAGAAACCAACAAATAAAAAAATGGCTCCAGACTCTATAATGGTAGACCAACGTGAATGATACCAACATAAGTTGTCTTGTTTCTCTTGGACATTGCCAAATTTTACATCAAATCCATGATTTCAGTACATGTTTGAGTGAATACGAAAGATATGCAATGATGTTGTTCAAGATTTTAGATCAACTAATACGAATACATATTAGTTGGGTTGATATTGGCATTGTTTACCATAAGTGTAGGTTGATGTTGCTACTTTGGTTACTGAATGTGTAATTAATGCCCCCATCTCACTCATGTAGTGAACCCTCCACTAGCTTAAGCCTTTGCTTTTTCTTGAATATCATTTTTTTTTTCAAACTACTTTATAAACTTACACTTGTAAGGATTTTAAATTTTCATCACATACTATTTTTATGAGGGATGATCAATAATGATACTAGACCTTGGGCTACGGCTTTGCTTTTGATGACCAAAATGTCTTATACCACATAGTAGATTGATAATGTATACTTGTTTTGCCCATGTTTACGTATCGAATGATATTGTTTCATTGAAAATTTTACAATCTCTCATTGATCATATTAATGTGTCGCAAGCTTCTATCAAGGCATATGAGAAGCTCAAGTCTCATTTGGTTCATGTGCATTAGGAAAAATGTTAATAGTTTCAATATTATGTGCAAATGAAATAAATGAACATTCACAAATGTTTAGTTTGAGAAATTGGAATAAGAAAAACTAAAAGCAAACAATAATTGCAAGAATAAGTTATTTAAAGGCATTTAGGTTATGAAACAATAAGATATGGTTATGAAAAATGTTAATAGTTTCAATATTTTGACTTTTTGTTGCTCAAGAAGAATGAACTCGGATTTTGCCAGAATTGTTTTTAAAAATTTGAAACTCTATATAAAGATGTGGTTTTTTTTAACTTAGAAAGAGTAGTTTATTTTACTTTCTTGACTGATAATAAACTTGCAAATAGAGAGTGTTTTACATATATAGGATGATCTAGACCGAACACCAAACATAATTAATACAAGAACTTCCAGAAAAAAAAAAAGTCGTTCATTTTTTCAGTTCTATAAGGTTCTAAGATAAAAAAAAATAAATATATATGTATATAGAAATATAATATTTATCATTTCTTATGAAATTCAAAAAGAATATGAATGAATTTTCTTTGTATACATAACATATACATGTGCAGGTCAACAATTAAAAATAAAAAAACATATATATATGAAGAAATTAGTTTGATAAGTTTATATGTTCATAAACATACACATTTAAATGTAAGAAAGAAAACTTATAAAAAATAGTGTGGTTAAAGATTAAATTATTAACTCTATTCTCCAAAGCTTAGTGTTTTGTAATAAAATGCGTACATATATGTATATACGTATATATATGCGTGTCAGCGTGTATATGTTAAAAAGTAGGAGACTATAAGATATGCGTAACCAACAAAGCAAAGATAGTGACAGTAGCTTTTTCATTCAACCAACCACCAAAGTGAGTGGACCAATAACCAATTAATAAAGAAAACGATAAAATACTTTAAAAGATATAAATTTAATTTCTATGATCCGTAAACAAATTATAGTGAAAAGAAGATGAAAGCTTAAAAAAGTATTCTTCTAACCCCACCTCTCAGCGTCCCAATCATATTTCTTTATTCACATAAATCATTAAATCTTGAGGGTCTAATTTATGTTCGACACAAGTCACAAACAGGATCCACATATTCCGTACATGCAAGAAACCTAGCTAATTTAACTTGAACTTGTGTCAGTGGGTTTCAAGTAATTGTCTACTAAGATTAGTAAACTAGTAAACTGCGTATTAATAAGGCATTAGATAGCAATGACAGCCAACAGCTTAAGCAAATATTGTATATTTTAACATAATAACAATAAACATGCACGAACATTAGGGTTTTTATCAAGCTAGGCGACATATATATGTATGAGTTTGATAGTAGGTTAGAATGAAAAAACGTGCGGATAATGTTACTTGAAAATCAATGATTAGTTTATGCGTTGGAGAGTGCGTTAGAGAGTGTATGTAGTGCAGTTTCTTAAATGATGCTATGATAGGTGGATGACTAGAATCAGTGGCGGATCTAGAAGTAAAGTTTATGAGTAATGTAAAAAAAAAATTGTACCGTACATTTATATTAATAAAGGGGTTCGAAAAAATATCATTCAAATCAAATCCATTTGGGATCGAAGGAATTGAAGCCGAAGAAATTGAACTCAAAGGAGTTATTGACCCAATATCATCATTATTATTAGAACCAATATCCTTCTTTTGAAATTTTCAGCTTGAGAAACAAACTAGTTGGAATTTGACAGCTTATATGGTTATATTCAGCTTCAATATGGTCATATCAGAAGTATTTTTCCTCTTGAACTTCTTCAAATCTTGGGTTTTCTTTACAAAAATCATCGATCTTCATCCGATAACTATAAAATTCAAATAAAACACAAATAAGTGTCTAACTATGAATTTTGTATCAAAATTAACTTAAAATGCAAAGAAATATAAATTGTAAACATGAATAATTATTATCATATCAAGTATTTTGGGCTTATTAGTTATTTATGTTTTTATAAGATGTAATGTTTTTTTATATAATATAAGATTAATTTTTATAAACTTTAAAACTTTCTATGAAGTGTTGAGTTTAAAACTTTTTTAAGGGTAACGTAATATTTTCTCATGGGTAACGTAAAACCGTAATTTTTATTTTTTATTTTACATAAAACCGTAAATTTTTTTCTTTACACTACCCGTAAAAAGTTGAGGGGTAGCAGAGGCTACCCCTCTGCTCAATGTAGGTCAGCCCATGATTAGAATTAACTAAGAACGAGTTTTAAGTTTTTTTAGTGGCAAACACATACATTATTTACTATATACCTATCTATTTCTATAAAATCACCACAAATGCACTTTACAGGTAAGAAGAACACCATTTTATCACCAAGATGTCATCAGAAGAACAAATGAGTTTTACATACTTGGTTTCGTTCCTAATTTTAAAATCCATTCCCTACTGGCAAACCTTCTATTTAATACAAATGATGAAATGAATATTGAGTCAGCCTATCTAGATTATTAGATTAAGATCTTTCAAGGTGAAACCTTTGTTTTGAATATTATAAAATAAGCTCTTGATTTGACTCTAGTTTGATCTTTAGGGATCATGACATACAAGGGCCACCTTTTGGTACACAATCATAAACACCTAATCAGTTCAATTAGTAGTAGTAGTCAAAAGAGCACAGTATTACAGCTCACACCATGGTTATTATTGTAATGGATCCAATGTGACAGCTAGAGGATTCTTCAAATTCTAACTAATCATGCATCTTGTGAAACAACTAAAATGCACAAAGTCGAAAAAGGTGGTTGATGATCGGTGTAATAATCATTGATCATCAATTCGTGATTGTTAATAATGACATGACTCAAGAAGACAATCACTGAAGAGAACTAGATGGTAGTGAAGGGTGGTTCTGGGGTGCTTTTGGTATTCATTTGTCTTTTAAAGAGGGCCTCCTATTTGTACCAACCACCATCACCATGTGATGTTATAGTGTCCCTTTTTTGGCTATTTAGAAAAGAAGAGGCTAATTTTCATGGGTGGTAGTACTAGAGTGGACCGTGGAGTCAGGTCTGTTAACACTACTCCCGCCAGTCAAATTTTCTATTACTATGAGTGTCTAGCCTCGTCGTTTTCTCGTATTCACCCTCATATCTTTGGTAAAGTAATTAACGTGAATGTAGCAAAAGAATTATATTGTGTCTCCGATTTAAAAAGTTTCAGGTTTAAAAACTGCTAATTCTGTTGGCTTTGGTAAACTTTCTGATGCTTCATTTATATGAATTTAGTATTTCATTTAGAAGTATGATTTGACTTTATGTAAGAGATTAATTTTGGCATGAATATGGATTGCAATATGTATGCTTAATTACTAGGCATGGGACTTGATCTACTTCCTTGATAATGCTTTAGGTAAAAAGGGTTTATATATTGTTGACTTCATATAACTTTCTTCTTCTTTCATTTGTCTTTTGTAATTATGGTTAGTTACACAATCTTCCAATTTAGTAAGGGTGATTGAAAACTTTTACGGCTTCTTTTCAGTAGGCCTGGCAATCATGACCCATATATTAAAGTTTGGGTTGATTTGAACTTTATATACAAGTTAATGGGTTGATTTGGGTTAAATGATATTCTTAAAAGGGTCAAGATGGGTATACTCAATAAGAATAAAATAATTCAACGGGTCAGGATGGGTCGTTGACCAAAATAGAACAAGTTTTATATTCTTAAAATCAATATAATCCTTTCTATTCTCTTTTCATTAAATTCAATCCCGTAACAAATTGCATATTTATATAAAACTGTTCATCTTTACTCATATTACTTTTGTCAAAAACCGTTCAACTGTCAAAGGGGAAAGCAACCTTCTGCAAAAGTGGGTTTTTGACAAACCTAAGTAGGGATGCTTATGGTCCGGTTCGGTCGGGATTTTTAGGCAAACCAACGGTTTATGTTTTTGTATAAACGTAAATGCTGATGGTTCGATAGTTCGGTTTTAACGGTTTATACGGCTTTCGTCGATGTAGTAGTTTTACCAACTTCGAATATAAAAACCAATTTTACAGAAAGAATTAATTGCTAGAAATTACTAAAGTTTTTTTTTGTTATTTATATCCTTTTCATGTTTTGTTTGTTGCAGTAATTATTCAAATCTATATTTTGTACGTTTTCTATGCAAAATTCATGCATTTAGTTGAAAATAATTATCATCCATTTATTTTAACTTTCTGTAACATTGAACAAGATTAACAAACATGTATGTGTATCCTCATGTATTATAATAAGTAATGTTGGGTCTCAGTTTAAAACTAATATTAAACTTGAATTGTTGCGTCTAGTATACGGCATGTCCGGTTTATACGGTTAACGGTTTAATAAAAATACAAGCCGTAAACCGAATCGGACCATCCGATTTTCAAACACGAACTATAAACCGAACCACCAAGTTTAAACCGGCCAAACTGAACACATTTTTATCGTTCTAGTCCAGTTTGAACGATTAGGACGGTTTATGAACACCCCTAGGCCTAACTATATGTTGTCGAAATTTTAAGCAAAAGTGACTTGAACCCATTTTGACCCATACCCATCTTGACTCATACCCATCCTGACCCATTTCTTAATCAATCCATTCTGACCCAAACCCATCTTGATCCACATCCATCCTGACCCGCCTACCAACCCAATCCAACCTGCCCATTTTGCCACCTATAATCAAGAGAAATTGGAAAAATTCATTGAAAGGTTGGGGCCTTTGTGGGGATAACATTATAGTAGTAAGAAGGCAAAAGCTAGACACTTTTCCTCGATAAATTCTAGAGCTTGTTTTGATTCAAAACAAAATTTTAAACTTTTTTATTGTAAATAATAAGTGTTTTAAATTTAATAAGTAAAGTAATATTTCTTCATATTTTTATAACTTCATGGCATAAAAAATGCATTTGGAGCATGAATGCATGCTAGTCTAATAATTGATTATAGATATAAAGTAACTTAAATCAAGTGTAGAAACTAATTGCAAATTCTAATGTTGGGTAACAAAATCTGAGTGAATACAATCTTCATGTATAATAAAGATGGAACATGTGTACCAGAGTTGTGTGGGTGCATTCTTATAATGGGCCTAAAACCAACACAAACAAACCATGCTTTTCTTTCACATCAGACACCAGATCCCACCACATTTTTGTTGCCCTTCTTTTGATAGTTATAGATGTATACATGTGTGATGTGCATTATCTTTGGCTATTTCCTCTTTGTGTTTTTTCTTTTTTTTTGTGTGGGACCTACATAGCACCAGAGAAACCTCATAGTGTTAACATGGTTTATTGATGTTTCATGTGTGACAACAATCCAACATCTTACACACCTATCATCATTAAAAATTCAACATTTTTTTGTAATTTGGTATGTGTTATTAATGGATTGTAGTCAAATACTCATATATGGAGATAAAGAGAAAAACTAGATGCGATTACATGAACGGGCTTAAGTGTGTTGAGCAATCTAAGTACATATATAGAAGGATCTATTTGTTAATTAAGATGTTTTACTTTATTAGCCATGACGACATTTGTTGTAAACTCGGTGTCCTACTTGATGTTGTTAATTTATAGGCTTACTAGATTTAGTAAACCCGTGTATTACACTGTTGAAGAAATAAATATTAATATAATAAAAATTAATAATTATAAAATGATATTCAAAGATATGATATGACTGAAATTACATATGAGAATGACTATAAATAATAAAACAATGTTTCAGTGTTTAATGTCACGTGTCATCTCAAGTTACTCTTATATTAGAGTATAAAAATATAAAGATAAAGATGATATAATTAATAGGCTTATGTATCATAGGATTACTTTCCCTCCAACTCAAGAACATAAAAACATATACAGTTTTATTTAGTTTCTCCTGTTCCTCTATCTAGAACAAAGATTAAAAATAACTCTTTATGTTTGTTTCATGCTTTTTTTTTTCTTTTTTTCCCTCTCATTTATACTCGAGAGCCTCTTATTAGAACAAATGCAATGGAGGATGGAGGTGTCAATGATTTGACAATCTCAAAGATGGATGGAAGGATGGTAGTAAGTATTGCAAAAGCCCAAACCTAACAGAGAAAAATAAATTCATGACGGGTAACAAGATAAATATTTAGGCATATATGAGGCCGGGTGTGTGATTAGTAGTAGGAATTTTCACGGGTTTAGGATAGGCATATTAAGCATGGGATTAGATTATAATAGCATATTACCCAAGCGTATTTACCTGAATATTTTAATATAATATTTATCATAAAAAGTAATATAAATAGTATGGGAAGTTGTTAAAAAATTAGAATTATTAAATCTATTAGAAGTGTAGTTCGATATCTAATATTTTGAAGTAGCTATTTTAGGAGTTCATAAGATTGGGTTTCGTATAATGAGCATTCCAATAAGTAACTTTTAATCACATAATATCATAGATGGGTATCATGAACAATATTGTTAATTTTTAACCCAGCAATTATAAAATTTAGTCTTATAAATCAGTTATGAAACCGGGGCTACCAATACTTTTTCATATCTAACCGTTGCTATTTGTAGTTATAGATTGCTTATGAAATATTTTTTACAAAAGAAAAGAGTGTTCGTCCTTGTTAAAAAAACAAAGAGATCAAATGAAAATCATGATTATAATTAAAATTGTGAAAACTATCTCTAGCCAATCACATAATTTGTAAATTATTTAATTTTTAAATTGTTTAAAATGTATTTTAGTAAACTTTAACCTTATCTTTAAGATTCATCGTTCATTTTTTGATTTAAGCCCCAATGAACGAAACGAGTTACATTTACGTAACTTGTATATGTTACATATACGTTACCCATAATTGTACACATGTTAACACTTACATATATATAAGTGCTGATTTTTACGGTTTTCAATTATAACATGGTTTCAAGGAATACATCCCCAGCCTTAAAAGATTGAAACACAATTCTTTTAATAAACTTAAAAGTGATTTATGTAAATATATACATGTATTTATTATATAAAATTTATTAAATATTTATAAATTTATTATGTTATAATTAATTATATTTATTTATTAGGTTTATTAACATTTTGAATATATTTTCATTGTTTAACAATAAAATTATCTATTTGTATTCTATCAAAAATATTTACATTATTATTTCTTTAAAAATTATTATATCATATTAGAGTTTATTATATTTTTTCTTAGTATTCTTTTTTATATATTTCAATTATAATAAATAAGAAGTTATAACTCTATTTGCATAAAGTTTGTATATATAGTTTATTAAAGAATAATTTGGTTATAAAATATAATTTAAAAAGTGGGAACCAATTAAAAATAATAAGGATGATTATAAGAAAAAACTCATTACTAAAGTTTTTTCTTAATATATTTAAGGTTTTCTTTATGAACCTTTTAAACCATAGAATTAGGATGTCCAACAAACCCATCCATCTATACTTGGTCATCTGGATGTAACTTATCTAGATCTTCCGTAGTGATGTGGCAAGACTTTAAAGTAATAATAAGGTAGATACATAAGCTTCCTTACAAACTTTGCAAGGTTAATACGCTGGAAGGGATTGTGACCACATGGGATGGTTGGGGTTGATGTTGTCACCAAAGCAACAACTTCTTGCATCTAGGTCATAACTGGCCGGGGGCGGAACTACCCTTTGGGGAATGGGGTCAATTGACCCATAGATTTTTAAACAGGTAGTGGACCGTATAATACCGAAATTTTTAGTGAACTCATAGATTTTATGGAAGTGAACCCTAAGTATTATTAAGTTTAAAATAGTGATCACATAGCAAAAAAATTTGGTTCTGCCACTGCACTGGTCGCATCTTCTAATCTAGCGTTATCTTTAAGTCACAATTCACCATGAAATTCAGATAATGTGAGTTTGATAAGATCGTGTGTCTTCTTGATTACAATTGTCTAAACCCTCTCATTGATACACAAAGCTATTATAAACTTATGGAGGATATGCTAATTCTTTTGTTCTCTTCCATTAGTCTTCATCTCACTAACTAAGGAGGTAAACCTTTCAAACTTCTGAGATAAGATTTCTCCATTGATGTTTATGAAAAATTTCATATTGTTGTACTAGTCTCTCCTTTGTTGGCATGTACATCAGGTGTACCTTCTAGCACTTCACAAAGACTGTCTTAGAGATATTTTTCTTTTTTCTTTATTACGGTCTTGCCTTGTAAGTGACCTTCATAGGTCTCATTAGGCAATGGCCAGCATGCAAAATGCTTTTTCATCCAAATCAATCATTGAGATTACGTAAGTATAACTTCAGTTTCTTTGGGAATTTGAACTCTATTTGGATTAGAAGAAGATACCATGGGAATGCATGGCTCGTGCTTATTAAGTGTCATATGGACATATTGTAAATGATCAAAAAGTGCATCATCTTGTGTTAGCTCCGCATGGAAACTTAGATCTACCCACTTATAGTGGCTTGTTGGTTAAACATTATATTCAAGTTTTTTTTTTCTTAATTTGAATTTGTAAGGAAAATTAATTTGATTTAAGTTCTTAAATTTGAGATCAAGTTGGATCAGAGATTAGGTTCGAATCAAGAGATTGATAAATAATGTCTATTATATATAAAGTTATGTTAAAAAAACAGTTAAATAATATAAATAATATTATATATAAAATATATAATTATAAGTATATATATATCAAAATTAAATATATAAATATTAAAAATAATATTTAAACAAATAAATGAGCCGAGCTCGAGCTTGAAAAAGTATTTGCCGAACCGAGCTCGAGCTTTAAAAATAAAACTCGAAATGAGCCGAGCTCGAGCTCTCCTAAGTCATCACGAGCCGAGCTCGAGCTCATACGAACTCGGGTTCGGCTCGGCCAGTTTGCACCCTAATGTATAATTTTAATTTAAAGTATCGGTACTTCATAATTGTTTGTTTTTCTTTTATAATCAAATGTAATTTACTTCAACAAATGACACAAAAGTTGAATGTGGTGCCGTGGTTAAGGTTTTTTATTCATATTCAAATCTCACGGTTTACAAATATTTTTTGTTTGTTTTTTTATTTTTTATTTTCCTGTACTTTTATTATGTTTATTTTCATTTAATTTTTTTCCTTTTAATTTTCATATATTTTTTCAATTTAAATTACTTTTTTAAATTTATAAAGTGTGAGGCATAATGTTTTTTTTAAACTCACCAACTTCATATATTTCTTTTATATTTTACACGTTAGAGTCACCGGAGCAACAAGCGTCATGAATTTCGCAGACGCACCCCAATACATCGTTAACTATGTTTACGTTAATGGCATTTTACGACTCCCCCTCACTCACGGTTCAAACTTTTATTGTTAATTATAAATTATTAAGTTTATTATTTATATGTTGAAATTAGCATCCGAAACTTCACCACTTTTTTAGCGCGAATGATTGCGGTTCCACTCGTATCTTTGAAATAAATAAGTTATCGTTCTAATCATTGTAGCTTGAGATATTATGCCAAAATATAATTAGATACATTCTTTTAGAAAGCTATCAAAATATTATACAATGCAAGACGTCTTATATAAGACTTAAAGTTTGAACAAAAATATTCTTGCTTTTAGATTCCAGTATTCTTTTGTTGATTTTTTTATATATAATTATAAGAATTAAGAACAACTATTAAGTGCAGTAATTATAAAAATAAATTTATTTTAACAATTAGTTTGCTTGTTTTTTTCTTTTAATGTATATTTTAGTAATACCTTCATCTTTACAGATACATATTTAATAAATGTTATAACATTTTATTACATCATATTTAATAAACTATGAAGCTATATGTAACTTTAAAAGGATGACAAATACTTATATCATTATCGTGTAAACATTGTACCTAAATGATAAAAATAAAAATTATATAATAGTTCATTTCAGAATATTAGACGAAAATTTAGAGTAAACTGGTTATCAATCATTTTATACGATCTACTTTTTCTTTAAATCACAGCATAAGTTGCTTTTTATTCAAGGATAATCAAACAAAGATATGTGTTCTTGATAAACTAATACCGTAGGTCGTATAACTTATTATCATATATTAAATAAATATAAATAAAAAATACCAAGTGGCCCGTATCTTAATCATTGTATTATATTAAAAACTAGGTTAGATACTCGTGTAACACACGGATTGAAATATTGAACATCGTATATGAAAACATAGAATTGTGAATAGGAGATTGTAAGGTAGTAAAATACACTTAAATTTGAGAGGATGGAACCGTGATTTTAATTGAAGCGGAAATATTGTTTTATAGTGATTAATCACTCATTGTAATTATGTTTGACTTCGTGAATATTAATATTTTTGAAAATTTTGCTTGAAAAATATGTGTATAATGTATTTAATTTTAATTATAATTAGCTATAAATTTAATTTAATTTTAACAAAGTTAACATTAATTAAAAAAATTAATTATGCATTTTATTTATTTTTAGAAAAAAATAATTTGATTAGCAGCATTTATTTAGAAAAGTATATTTATATACTAAATTGTAACTTTCATTTTAGTGAGGACATATATCCAAATTATAGGTGAAGCTTAGATATACATTCTAAAAAATGACATGTGACTTTTAGAGTTTTTGCTTTATTAGTATGGATTTTAAAATAATGAGTATTTTTAGGCTAGAGGGTGTAATTTAAAGCTCTTTCACTGCACATAAGCTCGGCATCACCCACTTGTCTCCTTTCACCTTTGTCCCTTTCATTAAACCAAAAACATTGTTTCATCCACTTTCACTCCACATCACCCACTTGACCATCTTTTTGAAGGGTTCAATCCCCTTTCTCATAGTCGTTTGTAAGTTCACAACAACCTCATTCAATCCCTTACACCTAGGGGAAACGGTGTTCAACTTCCTTAACGCTAGCTGCCAACTTAGCTTTCACATCTAGGGGCGTGAAAACATACTGCAAGGAATTAAAAAATCTTTAAGATGTTACGCACTTCAAATTTATGAAAATTATTTATATCAACTTTGAATATGCAATGCTTTTAGTGGAAAACAAGGCTATGAACAAAAAGTGATGTCACCTAAACCAAGTATAGACGGTGACTATGATCACATTTAAACTCACTAAAGGTGTGTAATTGTGTTGTTGTGTGTGTAAAGCTTAATTAAAAAGGAGATAGTGTGTAATATTATAGTTAGTAGATCAAAATAAAATAAAATATAAAAATTCAAAAAATACGCTCCACTTAAAATAAATTAAAATATAAAAATTCAAAAAATACGCGTATTGTACATGACCCTGCTCACAAAAGGGAAGGAAATGGGGTTTAAAGATCCATGGTCAATTTTGTTTTCTTCCAAAAAAAACGTACCAAAAAGATTCAATGGCAATGGTGGATTTCCGCACAACTAGTTTCCAAGGCTAACTTCAACTAACCATGGTTGTACACTTTTATGTATATGTGTGTGTATGATTAATGAAATAAAATCAATTACATTATGCTATGAAGGGGATCAATTTCTTAGGTAAGTGTTAGAATTTCTATATATTGAAACAAACGAACTAGAAACATAACCAAAGGGCCGAAAATGACGAAATCAGGACCAAACATTAATCGATCATGGATGCTAACCCGTACGTGATCTCAGGTCATACATGATTTGGTTTGGATTGAAACTTGGATTGAAACTAAAATTTTAAATCCAAATCCATTAGCTTTGAAACAACTGGTTCTTCTTCAAGTCAGCGCCTCAAACGTCTTAAACAATATCATGAATTTAACTGGCTTTTGTGATGAACATGAACCACCAAGACAAATAATAGTCATTTAAGATTTCTAGCCGATGACAAAGAAGAAAATTTAGAGTGGTATAGTTCCATCAACAGAGAAGGAAAATTAGGCGGTTTCAAGAATTTTATCTTTATTTTTATATTTTGTAGTTTTTTTATTTATTAAATCATGTATGATCGTGTCATATAGATAATTGGAGAGATCATTAGATGATCGAAGAATACTTTTTTCGCCCTTTGAAGTAAGGGAATGTTGGAATGTGTAGTTTCACCCTTTGGAGAGATCATTAGATCATTATACTACCATGGGTAAAATGAAATCATAAACAAAATGTTATAATTGGAGAGATCATTAGATGATCGAAGAATACCTTTTTCACCCTTTGAAGTAAGGGAATGTTGGAATGTGTAGTAGTGTGTTTCTAGTGAAATCTTATGTTTTTGTCATATATAGACTGTCAGTCCAGCATAATTTCTTATATATCTAATCTTGTTGTTAACAAAGTATTTCACGGTTGTTACGGGAAAAAATTGTTTGCACAACAATTTTGCTTGGAGTAGCAAACTAAATTATATGAGCCATGAATTTGGTATTAGTAACAAAAAAAATTTGTAATTACTATTATTCTATCTTATCTTAATAAAAAGTAAAATTTGTATCTTAAAATAAGTATATAAAATAAGGGTATGGTTATACTAAAAAATGTATTTAATCTAAAAAACGTAAGAATGATTGTGCGTTTAACACATGTCCTTCTAGTGTTTTAAAGAGAAGTTCATTTTGATCATTGTGTCAAATACATTAGTTTATTGTGTCTTATACATTCATTATATCATATATTTTACATCATCTGTTATATGTATTCATCATTATGTTTTACGTTTTTTGTGTTATTTTTATCATTGTTTATATAGATTATATAAACTTGTTATCTATCATTGTGTTTTACAATTAGAAATACAAAATGATATATTTTCACCTATGTATTTTTTAAAACTCAGTGTCAAAAATAATACAATTTGTTATATTTATTTATAGAATATATAAATTTGTTATTTTTTATCATTGATTTTATAGAATATATAAATTTGTTGTTCTTTATCATTGTGTTTACAATTAGAAGTACACATTAGATGATTTTATTTTAGCAATTTATTTTTAAAACTCATAGTATTTTAACATGATCATTATCAAAAAACACAGTGGGACATTGTTTTTAATGTATTAGATTATTTCATTAGTTTTTAATATATTATTGTATTTTATATATTAGAGATACATAACAATGTTATTTCACCATTATATCTTTTTAAAATTCATCATTTTAAAAACACAATAGTATTTAGAAAAATTTAATAACTAACAAAAATACAAAATACACAATAAACTGTACAAAAAACACAATGACGCGCATAAATTATATGAGCTTAAAAATGTAAAAAAGTTTATTATCTTTTTTATATAAAAATATTATACTTTTTTAAAGATAAAAAAATGCTAGTTTTTCTGGTGTAATTTTTATAAAAAAAAATATTGTCGTATATAAAAGTTATGAACATTAAAAAAATAAAGAAACTTGTAAAAAAATCAGCAAAAGTAACTATGCCTAAAATATTCTGTAATAAACTTCTTCTCTACAATTTAATTTCAGTTATCAACTATTGATTAAGGAGATCGATGATTAAAATTACTTATAGTACTTTTTAATTTTAATGACTTTTCTATTTGTACCATTCACTATAAATAAAACAAGATAGTGCTTTTTATACTCCAAAAAGTTAAAGAAATTATTAAAAAATTATAAAAAGGAATCAAGACACAATATTATATAAATGAAAACCTACTTGATTTTGTTTGAAAAGCATTTTGGCAATCTTTAAATCCATCTTCCCATCATCCACCTTCTCATATCTTCTTCTTCCTTTTCTTTCATATGCAAAAGCAGAATTGAACAGTGTGTGTTTCGTCTCATGATCATGATTCATGATTGCAACTTAAGTAGACATCCAAAGGGATCGCATTGATCCCAAATTACATGCAACAACGACTCGGGATCATGCTATCCCTTTGGATTCCTCCTTCAGTAGCTTTGTACTCGCCAACATCGATTGCTGATCATGAGGAAAGAATGGTCTCGGATCAATATCATTCTTTAATTTTTATGCTAAAGTCATGATTTGAAGACCAAATGCATCAAATACATGTAAGTTTTACTCTCAATCTTGTATGAATTTTAAGTGCTTTGCCATCAACATTCTTTTGAATGTCTTATTGAAAATCGATGATATTCTTTTTCTTTGGTTATTAATAATTACTTATAAATACCTACAACTATGTATGATTAGAATAAATTATTAATCATTTTAAGAAATTTTCAATATTGAAGTTTTATTATGAATCTCTTTAGTCTTTAACTCAAAACTTAATATTTCAACGAAGAAAGATGTTAGTGCAAAAGCGTATGCACCGCACCGTATCTAAAAGGCAGACATAATAATGCCATTTCCACGTTTTATTTTTTTTAATGTATCGCGGTTTGTTTTTCAAAAATCAGTAGTTTATTACGAATTTGTAGCTCATAACTATAGCTTTTTATTTATAACCAATTGATTCTTAATGCTACTATATCTTTTACTATGAGTTTTAGGTTTTTTCATCACTACATCTTATTGTAGTCTAGACTCCTTAACCTATAAATCAGTTGTAAGAGAAAGAAATACAAAAAGATAGTGTTTCGATGGATAAAGTGAATATGAAGAAAAGTACCTGTGAAAGCGTTTGATAATTATAATTTTTTTAATCGCATATAATTATAGTTTAAATCTTCACATCAGCATACTAAAATGTAATGTATAACTAATGGCGATATAATAGAAAATATAAAAATTTCATAATATACTTTTCATTAGGATCGACTTAGTCCATTTACGTTATATTTCATAGTTAATGAGTCTATAACAAACTTTTTAAATGGTAACAAAAATACACATAGAATAAACTCAGCTGTTTAAGTTAATTAATTATATGTTTCTATGAATAGTTTACATTTACAAACTCTCTTATTTTATATTATTTTATTAAAACGTGCTTAAAATAAGCTGAGTAAATATTTAACCATTTTGTAAATATGATAATAAAACTTAAGAAAATATAAACTAAAAACATCAACGTTGAAAACAATCTTCAGCCTAAAAAAACATTTGATTTTTTTTCTTTTCAAAATGATGAATTCAAAATATATTGTTGAATAAAATAAGAAAGTAAAACATTTAAATAAGAGAACAGAGATAACAAAATTAATGTAAGTAAAGTTTTATGAAGTTAAATTCACCAAGAATAATATATGCTTTTTGACGGTAACTTTAAGACACATTTAACATACTTTTAATTTATATCACTACTAATTTACATCAATCGTTATAAACAGACTAAAACTTTTGACCTTAAATGTAACTTCATCATTTTAACCTTAAATAGTTTTAATATATTTATATAATACTAATTATCAACTTAATTGTGTATTATTGTTTGTACATTCTGCTTTATAGATTGTATCTTATTTTGTTTTTTCTTTATTTTTTTATTTTTAATCCTATAGTTTTTAGTCTTTACATTTAACACTCACATCTTTTTTCATTTTCAACTGTAGTCCTATTTACTTTTATTCTTTTACAAATTTTTTATTTTACGTCTCGATCTAAACTTTTCAAATTAACATACTGCAACACGCGTATGTGGTTTAACATTTTCACATCTATTTTTTTATGTTTAACTGTTGCGTTGTGTTTTACGTTTTGTTTTAATTTATACACATTAACACGCCGTAACGCATGTGCATAGTTCAACGTTTTTACATCTATGTTTCGTGCATTTTATTTTTTTTGTTTTACGAGTTTTTTTGGTGTTGGTGGTCGTTTGCAACGGTGTGACATTGATGTTATTTAGAATGGTTTTACGTACCCACCGCAACGCGTGTGGCTTGAATACTAGTTGAATCCAATCCCCACCAGCATTTAGATATATAAATTAATTTACTTAATTATTAATGTGCATGACTATACGCATGTATTTTACATCCAATAGTTTTTACATCCAAATGCTCAATAATTTCTTATTCATCTATACAATTATACATATCATATTCTATGATTTAATGATCATATTTTACGTAACATATACAAGTGAATTTGACATGATGTGTGGACTCTACCCTGACACCTAGTCATTTCAAATATTTGAACTTGTTAATGAACTTATTTTAGCATATGTTATGGTATTGATTCATCTTCCGGTAAAATGACTAACGGGTTGTTTGGCAGCATCTGAATCAGTCTTTTAATGGTTAAGATGTCTGAATGGTTCAGCATTTAATGGTTTAGACTATTTGTTTAGCAAACAAATGTCTGAATGGTTTAGACATTTGCATTTGAATGGTTAAGCATTATACTAATGCTGAATGATTAAGACCACTTATCTGAATTGATCAGACATTTGACTTTAAATATTTAAGCGATATACTAGCTCTTAATGGTTCAACACTTAATGATTCAGACATTTTATTGGTTTAGCACTTAACGGTTCAGAAATTACCAAACAACCCCTAAATTATATCCATTTCTTCTCTATTGTAATCATTCTTACGTTTCTACTTCATCTTAAACTTTTATTAAGTTTTAAATTTTCACTTCATATAAATCAAGAATACAAATCAAAATTTCACGCATTTCAAATTCAAACTAATTGTTAGAATCAAACCTAAAACCAAAAATCTTGCATCTTCATCCTTGTTTTAACCTAACTAGAGTTAACACCCCTCGCTTCGCTACGGATTGTACCGAAAATTAGTGATAGTATAGGTTGAATTGCTTTAATACAACAATAAAAAGATTTGTTATGACATTAGATATTAAATATAGATATATTAATAAAAAACCATGTGGTATATTTTTTTGAAGCAGAATGAGAGTATAATAGGAAAATTTTCTTATAATATTAAAGATTAAAGCTTGCAATTCTTTATATTTTATCTTAAAATTATTGTAAAATTACAATCTTGTCTTAAAAAAATGTTTTATAGATAGTAATAAATAATAGATGATATAGATATAGAGTATTATTATTATCATTATTATAAAATCATTTAGTAACTATATAGTTAAGTATTCAAATAGAATAATACTTATTTATAAATTTATTATTATTATTATTATTATTATTATTATTATTATTATTATTATTATTATTATAAAAGTATTTAGTTAATTATTCAAATAAGGTAATACTTATTTATAAATTTTTATGTTAATTTAAAATATTAAAATTTATATAATATTTGATGTAGTGAATTAAATAATCTTATAATATTAAATAATGTATTAATCTATGTATTAATTACAAGAAGTTTATTAATAAAGGGCAAAATAAGAACGATTGCATTGAACACTTGTACCTAATGATTAAAAAGTTGTATTAGGTGTCTCAATTTTTTTGTAAAATTATATTTGTATATTAAGCTTTTGTTTTATATAGTAGTATAGTAGACACCCGCGCTTCAACGCTATTTGAATTTAAATGTATATGTGAACGTCGTAATGCTAGTTTTTGTGATTATCATGATTTTAGTGAGTTCAATGATATAAGCGCTCGGATTCTCATGAATATCTACACATGTTTTAGTGATTCATTATTATATCGTCATGATACTATTATTGAACATATGATATTTAATAAGTCGTGGATATCAAATAAAACAAATACGTTAAAAATATTTGAATAAAAACTACCATAAAATGTAAAACATTGTATCATGATTAATGATATGTTATTATTAGATTGTTACAGATACAATAACATGACAAAAACACAGTATTAAATTTTAACACAGTATTGTTGTTTTTGTTGTTGTTAACCTTTTAATAAAAATAAGAGTTAATTACATGAAAGGTCCCTATGGTTAGGTCTGTTTTCACTTTTGTTCCCCAAGTTTGGAAAACTACAAGGTCGGTCCACAGGTTTGACAAAACGTAACACAATTGGTCCCCGTCATGGAAGGCCTTTATCTTTGTCCGTTAAGTAGCTATAAAATGTCCAAAATACCCCTAACTATTAAAAAATTATCAATTTTAATACCACCCCACACCCACCCAACCCCTTTGACTTTTTTCCAAACTTCTTCTATGGTAATCTACACCAACCACCACCACCACCACCACCGTGTACCACACCCACCACTGCCACTCTTTTGCCTCAAACACTGGTCTTTGGCCACACCACCACCGCTAACCTCCGACAACACCACCGCCGCCTCTATCTTCTTTCTTTTTCACCTCTGTAAATCCCTACCTCCCTCGGATAGCTTCCATCTCTGCCTCTTTTTCACCTTTGTAAATCCCCCACCTCCCTCGGAGTAGACGGTGGTGGTTTCAGTGGTCGCGATGGTGGCGATGGTTGATGGTTGTGATGGTTACAAAGTGTTGTAGTGGTTGTGATGGCTGCGAAGGTTACAAGGGTTGCGGTGGTTGTGATGGGTAATGGCGGAGATGGTGGTGGTAATGGTAGCGATGGTGTGTTGACCGGTTAATCAGAAGGAAAAAGGTAGTAGAGTAAGAAGTCGGAGCAGAAGCTAAAGCAGGTGTCGGAGCTTCGACTGCGGAGACGGATACGATGGACACGACCATCATCAGCAGCATCATTGCGGTAATAATCTTCGTTGATGAAAGAGCTCTGTAGATTTTGGTGGTGGTTCAATGGTGATACAGTGGTGTTATGCTGGTAGAGATTTTGGTAATGGTTCAGGTGGTGGTTTAAGAAAGAAAAGGAAGAAGAAGGGGTGTGGTGGGTTCCATATCTATTTTTTATGATTTTATTAATGTTAACTTAGGGGTATTTTAGTCATTTTAAATAAGTAAACAGAAAAATTTAACGGCCGTTTATGACAAGGACCTTTTTTGTTACGCTCGTACATACCTTTGGACCGACCTTGTAGTTTTTCAAACCTGGGGACCAAAAGTAAAAACAGCCCTAACCACAGGGACCTTTCATGTAATTAACTCTAAAAATAATCATTAATATTAATATTATTATATTTTTTAGACATATTAAATAATATCATTTACTAAACAAATTTAGTCATAAATACTAAAGTTATCGACTACCCAAAATACCCCTAAAAATATACATATTAGTTATTATAATTATTAGTTGTATACTTAATTATTTAAATAGTATTTAATAAATTTAAATGTTATTTTCAAGTATTACAAATAATATAATATTTAATGTATTGAATTAAATAATATCATATTATTTAATAATGTATTAATAATGTGTATTTAATAGTGTATTAAATAAAGATATTATTAAATATACGTAAAAATAAAACTATTGTATAGGATACTTGTACCTTATGATTAAAATATTGTATTTGGCGTCTTGCAATTTAGTGAAATTACTATCTTGTACTCTTAAAATGTATTATATAGTAGTAAATATAAGTTTCAATTTAATGACCGTCTAACAAACACAAACCAACAAAATAATTATTAATTTAAAAAACAAAAAAAAGTGTGGGTTTTTGGAGCAGGATCAAAAGCGGGTGGTATGTACAGGTAGAAAGCCCAGAAACCATTAGGCCAAGGTTGAATTTTGTGTAGGTCTTGCATCTATAGGTGTTTAACTTGGAAAACAATTAAAGAAAACAATAAAAATCACTGTAGCAACCGACCATGTGCTATTATATATATAACTAGAAAGGTTCTCTTACGCGTTGCGCGAGCCGACCAAAATAAAAGTCCTCTTGGGCACATACGTTTATGCCGCCAGTTACAAATTTGAAGATACGAAAACAACCTTTTAAGAGGAGACTATTATAAGAATTGTATATTTGATATATTGAGCAATGACAAAGTGACGAATACAAGATTAATATAGACAAAACATAAAAAGGAAAGAGGCTAATTCTATGATTCTACCTAAATGAAAGGATCACCATTATTATAATTATACACATTCTAAATATACTTACGCTAAGAATTAGGAATTAATTATGCAATATTATTGTAATTCGGTGATATTCCTTATACGCCCCCGCAAGATGGAGGATCCATCGGATACTCCGATCTTGGATCGATTTCGAAGAAACGGTGCTCGACCCAATGGTTTGGTAAGCATGTCCGCAAGTTGATCTTGTGAGCTGATATGGAGGACTCGCAATTTGCCCGCGGAAACTTGTTCCTGAACAAAGTGATAATCAAGAGCAATGTGCTTCATGCGGGAATGATACACGGGATTGGCACAAAGGTATGTTGCCCCGTACTATCGCAAAACAATGTCGGCGGTTGATTTGAAGTGAGACCCAGTTCATGTAGTAAGTTCTTTGTCCATACGAGTTCAGCGGAAGCGTTTGCTAGGGCCTTGTATTCCGCTTCCGTAGAAGAGCGGGAAACAGATTTTTGGCGAGTGTAACTTCCATGAAATGATGTTTGTACCAAGATAAAGCACATATGCAGCGGTTGACCTACCGGCATCATTTACACCCCCCCCCCCCCAGTCAGAGTCAGAAAAGGCCGAGAGAGTGAGATTAGAATGGCGATTTAGGAAGAGACCATGATGGATGGTACCTTTGAGGGACCGAAGAACTCGCTTAAGAGCTTACCAATGAGTTTGGTGCGGACTGTGCATAAATTGAGAGAGCTTGTTAACAGCATATGAAATATCAGGTCGAGTGAACGCTAGGTATTGAAGTGACCCTACCAGTTTTCGAAAGGCAGTGGCATCCACCGAGGGAGAGGAGTCGTTGTGCGATAAGGGTTCAGTGGCACTGAGAGGTGTCATGACATCCTTTGCACCATCCATGTGAAACTGTTGGAGGATATCTTGAATATAACGATGTTGTGACAAGAAAAGACCCTTAGGTGTTGGAATAACCTTAACACCTAAAAACTGATGAAGCATGCCAATATCTTTGAGAGAGAATTTTTGGCTCAAAGCTTGAATGAAGTGATCGAGGAAATTGGAGTCATTTCCCGTAAGTATTATGTCATCTACATAGACCAGGAAATAGCAAATGACGGTTCGATGGTTGTAGATAAAAAGAGAAGCATCGACAAGAGATTTTTGAAATCCAAAGCGAAGAAGGAATTGAGTGAGCTCAGTGTACCAAGCGCGTGGTGCTTGTTTTAAGCCATATAGAGACATTTTGAGCTTGCAGATATGATGTGGATATTGAGAGTCTATGTAACCCGGTGGTTGAGTCATGAAGACATCCGCATAAAGAGTGCCATGAAGGAAGGCATTGTTCACATCTAGTTGTCTTAATGACCAATTTTTAGAAAGTGCAATTGAGAGAACGGTACGAATGGTGATGGGTTTGGTGACGGGACTAAACGTATCAAAGTAGTCCTTTCCGTGTTGTTGAAGAAAGCCTTTCGCCACAAGACGAGCCTTGTATTTGGCAATGGAACCGTCCGAATTACGTTTGATCCGGAAAACCCATTTACAACCAATGGGTTTATGAGAGGTCACGGGGACAAGCTCCCATGTTTGATTTTGAATTAAGGCGTTGAATTCAACATCCATGGCATTGCGTTATTGCGGATCTTTAAAGGCTTGGATATGAGTGGTGGGTTCAAGGGTGGGTGGAAGCGGGTGAAGAGTGGTGGTGTTTATGGTATTAGAGTTATAGTATTTGGGGTTGGGTTTATGGTCTCGTTGAGGGCGAGGGGGTGGAGGCGATTGAGAGGAAATGTTGGTATCGGTTGTGGCAGTGTGGATGGGAGATGGTGTGGTATCGGGTTGAGGAGATGTTTGTGTGGTATGTGGTGGTTGAGTGATGGTAGGAGAATCATCTGAGGATGAGTGCGGGATGGAAGTGGATGGTTCCAAAGGTTCCGTAGTGGATGAAGGAGTATTATTGTGAGTAGGGAGGGGAGAGGAGGGGGAGGTTGGTTGCATGGGATGGTTTACGTGTACATGGGCAGGCGAAGTGGATGGGGTCTGGTTGGTATAGTATGACTTTTTGAATTTTTTTATGACAGTAGGTATAAATAGTTCGGGTGTAGGGAGAGGGTTCATGGAAGTGCCTTGTGTGGTGAATGGAAAAATGTGGTCAATGAATTGAACATGACGAGAGTGATAAAGACGGTGCGAGGTGGGATCATAGCATTTAAAAGCAGATTTAGAGGAGGAGTAACCTAGAAAAATGCACTTGGTGGAACGTGGATGGAGTTTGGATGAAGCATAGGGTCGCAACCACGGGAAACATAGACAACCAAATGGTTTTAGTCTTGTTTACGTTGGCTGAATTTTGTATAGCTTTTCATAAGGCAACTTGAAATTTAGAATTTTTGTTGGTAGTCGGTTGATGAGATAGACAGCAATTTGAAAAGCGTGAGACCAAAAAGTTAGTGGCAAGTTTGCATGGTGAAGTAAGGATAAACCGGTTTCAACAATATGTCGGTGGCGTCGTTCGGCAACACCATTTTGTTCCGGAGTGTGTGGGGGAGTGGTAAAATGAGAAATCCATGTTTTTTAAGGTAGGGAATCAAGCCAATGTATTCGCCTCCGTTGTCGGAAAAGAGGGAGATAAGCGGTGTTTTAAAGAATTTTTCAACTAAAGATTTGAATTGTGGGAATAAAATTGCAACATCCGATTTCCGTTTAATGGGGTAAAGCCATGTGTATTTGGAGTAAAAGTCGACAAAAATGACATATTATGCATACCCATCATTAGAGGTTTGAACGGGACCCCAAACATCCGAGTAAATAAGCTCAAGTGGTTTTGAGACTTTAAAGGAATTGTCTCCAAATGGTTGTTTGTGACTTTTATTTAGAGAACAAGAATTACAATGAAAAGAAGCATTTGACATATTATTATAACCAAGTCCTAATTTATTAAGCAAAAGTTTTAGAACTTTGATAGAGGGATGCCCAAACTTGTGGTGCCAAGAAAGGAGCGATCAGGATGTCTTGATGCTTGAGTTGAGTTGATGAATGGGCTGATTAGGAAAGGTAGAAGCATAATAAACGTCATTAATGTTCACTCCCCGCATGAGACGCGCTCCGTGCGAAGATCCTTAACAAAAAAATGAAAAGGAAAAAATTCAACGGAAACATTATTAGTTTTGCAAAGCTTGGCGACTGAAACGAGATGATTACGTAAATGAGGGACAAGTAAAACATCGTTTAAAGATAGTGTGCGAGTGGAGGTGGGAATAGAAGTGTGGCCGGTGTGAGAAATAGAGAGAGTTTTACCATTCCCGAGCACAATCTCATCGGGGCCGCAATATTCTGAGAGGTGGTGTAAATAAGACCGGTCATGAGTAGCATGATGAGACGCTCCAGAATCAAACATTAATGGTGATGTGGGTAGTGAGTTGCTTGTCACGGAAGAGTTCACTGTTGGGGTGTGATGCGACGCCAATCCCGACGAGTTCACAGCAACATTATAATCTTGTAAAAACCGTTGAAGCTTCCGACAATCTTTTGTATCATGACCTGGAATATTACAAAAGTAACAAAAAAAATTATTCCGATTAGTTCGATAATTATTCATTTGTCCACTGTTGTGTTGTTGAGATGGGCCACTGTTATAATTTTGAGATGGGGTGTTGTAGTGATCGCTCGTGATCTACCAGCTTCTCATAGAAATCAGAGAAAGTGATCGGTGTGTCTCGAATCTTCAAGGCGGCAGAAATTTCTTTGTAGTCCTCACCCAAGTGGGTGAGTATGTGAACGATGAGGTCATCATCATCAATATAGACAAAACATAAAAAGAAAAGAGACTAATTCTATGATTCTACCTAAATGAAAGGATCACCATTATTATAATTATACATATTCTAAATATACTTACGTTGAGAATTAGGAATTAATTATGCAAAATTATTGTGATTTGGTGATATTCCTTATAACTATATAAAAAGATCTGAATATCTGATGCATAACAAAATTTAACATTACGTAGTTAAATCAACTTTTATAAAAGCACTCGTCATTCACAAACAGCATACTGAGCTTTGGGATTATAGTTTAACCCTACAGATATTAATCACAAATTAGGAGCTCATAAAGTACAAATAACTACTCAAAAAGGACCGAGTTCTATTACAACCAAATCGTAAATAATCACACGTAACATATAAGGTAAAACGCTTAACCCATTGTAAAATTCCAGGCAAAAACAAACGCCTATATAAATTAATAAACATAATCAAAAAGCCAAAATAAACTTGGTTACACCTTTTGGGGCAAATAGGAAGATGTATGATTTATGACCAACATAATATAATCACAACCTAAATCTTTAAATTTACCTGGCTTGTTGCAGAAAACCCCCACTTGATAACGCACTATTGCCATTGCTACATAAACTCATGGATTTTCAACACCACTACCTGATAATAAATCTCCAAACCTATCAAAAACTCAGTTGAATTTAAATCAGATAATTTTGGTATCTCACATTTCAAATAAACAAAAGGGATGTAATTTTGATGAATGCCATCGTAATGAATTTCAATCCTTCTTTGACTTTTTGTTGTTGATTGACAGTAACTTCATCATCTTGAATATTACCTTAAGTTGTTGCTGAAACCCATCAAGTAACTTTCATAAAAAATTTCCCGATTTCAAATACAACAGAAAACCCTTTGTTCCAATTAAGTACAAAAATAAAAAATTTAAGAAACAAGGATGAATACATTAAAAATAAAAAATTTAAGAAACAAAAATAACTAAGAAAATAAAACATATGTGGCTAAGGATTTTTGTTCAATATAAGTCTCTTAAAATATATTTCAGACCACCCAAGTGAATCTCGTCTGTCTCTCAAGATACAATAGCCTAAGCAGATTGTACTTTCGAGTTTAACCAAACACCTACAATAATACATGAAACAAGAGTGTGAAATGCTAAAAACACATAAAATTCTTTAGATTGAGATGTGTGAAACATATATCAACTAACGACTTCAACAATGCACCCATGCATTTCATTTATATCGTGAATTATAGAGTTTACTCAGTCTAAGAGTCTCAACATTAACATTAAGTTTATGTGAGTTTTTAAATGTGACTTTGTGAGTTTAATCACTCCTAAAGTCTCTACATTAACACTGAGTTAATGTGAATTTTTAATGTGACTTAATGCTTGAAGCTGAACAGACATGCATTAGTTAAATAACTGACTATTGGACTTTGCTCTTCAATAGATGGTGCGCTTGCTGATCAGCAGTCGGATCTACTAAACAGTAGATGAACCTCGACACTCACCATCACCTATAATAGCAGGTTATCGATCAACAGACGGACTTAGTTCAAACATCTGTTGAACTGCCTTTTGGCATACAGTGTCATCTACTGTATAGCAGCACACACGAGCACTAACTGATGGGACAACTCATGTTCCACCAAATTCAATTTTCACAGTTTTTCTGTTTCAATTACTCAATTTTAAGCATTGATATCTCATTCATCTTATCTTCGTTTTGGATATAATTTGATTTGTTGTAATCCTCTTATATCGTAGAATACAAATCCAGTAAATAATAATTACATTAATAACAAATACTAATGATTATTAATAAGTTAATGTTTAAAATACTTTAAATGAAATAACAGTGATAAACTTTATATATTACAATCGATATGATCAACCAAGAATGCTATGAATTACCCTTCATCACTAATTAGATTCAACCAACTTTTTATAATAAGGAAAATACTAAACAAACAATAATACCTAATATAATCTCACGAATGTCATTGGTAGGATATGAAGAGGATTTGATGAGGGGAAACCTTACCTCTATCCGAAGACATAGAAATGTTGCTCCCCGCTCCCCGCTCCCCGCTCCCGCTAAGACTTTCAACTCTAAAACTCCTCATCTGTTGATTATCTTCTTTTTCCTTTTTCCTATACATCACGTATAAAATATATAATAGTAATCATAGTGTAGTGGTCCAGATTGTAGAAAAATATAAGAAATACAGATGGTAAAAGTGGTAACTACCACTAATATGCAGTGATGCTAAAAGTATACTTGGATCAAAGCAGACAACCATATAGTGGCTACAGGTACAAAGCAACTCGATATGAAAAAGAAGCACACAACCATAGAGAGAAAAGTCTTCAGTATCATAATAAGGAAAATACTATCATACGTAAAGATGAAAGTAGCCTCAACACGATGCAGAAGTTTGTGTATCATAGAATAAGAAAAAACACTATTCACAACCGCATTAGATTGAATTACAAAACAAGTACCTCCTTTGATAAAAATAAAATAAAACAGTAATATTTAAAAAAGATATAGGCACGTGTTTTACATTGATGATTATCATATAATTTTATGAAAATCGCTGATGATGAGTTTGGTTATGATTTGAATCCGGAACAATCTAAGACAAATAATAGTAATGATAAAAACATAAATAATAATAATAATAATAGTAGTAGTAACAAAAATTAAAATAATAACATACTAAACATACAATTATAAGCAATAAAAATCCTGACTTATGCAAATAGCAGCATGATAATAAAAAACGATAGTAAAAAAGAGAAAATTACAAAAACAATCCTTTTGGTTTGAAAATATTACAAGTTTGGTGTCAAATTTCAAAAATTGTAAATTAGTCTAAATACTTTGAAATTGATTGCAAGTTTGGTCCCCCCACCATTAGTGTTTGATAGACTTCAACGATCTAGGACTAATTTGTAATATCATCAAATCATAAGGACTATCTATGTAATTTTCTCAATGATTAAAAATAATAAAAAAATATAATAGATGTTTAAAAATCTAATAAAACCTTAACGAAAGTAAAAATAATAATAATAATAATTAAATAAATCTGAAAAGTAAAATTGTAAAAATGTTTATAAAATTTAAAAAAATATTAAAAAATCAAATTAAATTTAAAATTTTAAAATTGTTTGATTATGTCTTTTTATTTTTTGGATTTGGACTTTCATAAGGTTTTTGAATTTTTCGGTTTAGGCATTGCATATTTACTTCATCAAAAATAAGAAAAACTAAGCATACTTCTCTTTTTCTTTTTAATATTTATATAATTTTCTATTTTTACTTTTAGAGTTAATTACACGATTAGTCCCTGTGGTTTGCCCATATTGCAATATTAGTCCCAACTTTTGAGAAATTACAGGTTTGGTTCCAATTGTTTACCAAACCGTAACAGTATTGGCCCCTGGAGTGGATGACCGTTAGTTTTTGCTGTTAACTGAATGTTTGAAAAGTCATTTTTACCCTTTAGTAAAAGACAAAATAAATAAAAAAGTAATAAAAATTTGTAGGATCCACTTTGGTTAATTTATATATATATATAGTCTCTGTCATAAAAAATACCCCAACCCCCACCTCTGCGTTGACGTTGACGGTGATGGTGACGTTGGTCGTGTTGGCGGTGGTTGTCGGATTTTGTGGTGGTTGGAAGATTCGATCTGTTGGATTTGGGTGGTGTGGTCAAGCGGTGGTGGTAGGGACAGTATGGTGATTACGGTGGTGGTTAAGGATGGTGATAGTGGTGGTGGTGGTATGGTGGCTGGGAGATGGTAGTTGGTTGCCGATAGTGATGGGTTGACGGTGGCAGTACGATATGGTCATGTTGATGGTGGTTGGTTGCCGAGCTAGTGATGATCGGTGATTGTGCGGTGGTGCCCCAGCGACGGTGTGGCGGTGCGTCGGCGAGGGTTGCGGTGGTGCATCGGGGATGGAGATGTGGACTGTGTATATATTATTAAAATATTATATATATATATATATAATTATTTAATAAATTAGGTCCTACATATAATAATTAATATATAGAGATTATTAAATTATGTTAGGGGTATTTTGGTCTTTTCGCATCTACTTAACTGAGAAACTTAACAGAAGTTACTGGTAGGGACCAATACTGTTATGGTTTGGTAAACAGTTGGGACCAAACCTGTAATTTTTTAAAAATTGAGACCAATACTGCAATATGGGTAAACCACAGGGACCAATCATGTAATTAAGTCTTACTTTTATTTTCTTTTAACTATGACTTATTTTTTTAACCTTTATTTTATAATTAATGATTATTAAATTCTATTTTTAATGTTTATTTGATTTTCTTGAATTTGATTTTAATTTTTTTTAAAATTTATTTGATTTAAAAAAATTAATTTTTAAAGAAAATTATATAATTGGTCTCTAAAGTTTGGTCATATTGCACATTTAGTCTAAAAACTAACGAACATCAACGGTAAGGACTATACCTGCAACCACTGGGATCATTTTCTGTAATTTTCTTTAAAAAATGATACTTATCACTAAAATGACAACAATAACAAGCAGTAATTATATATATATATATTATAATAACAAAGAAAGAGTTATAAAAAATACAAAAAATAGAGAGAGAGATAGATCACAAACTGCTAAGGCCAAGGTTTAACCTATAACCTCAAGCTCTTAAAATGAGCACACAGCCACTCGACTAACTATTAAAGATGTCAAATTTTAATTGTTTTGATTCTTATTTTTTATAAAACTTAACAATTTGTGGACTTTTTGGGCCCAAGGAAGAACTTTAAATCCAGATGAGCCTCGCATCTATGAATGGCAGTCCAGAACCCACATGGAAGTCATAAGTCGTAACTTAAAAAACCCTTGGCTACAAAAAGGGTTCCAAGTTAAACCAGTTCGGATTGTGTTAAAAATCATCAAATCATGTTTTTATTTAAACCGGTTCAGGTTGAAACCGGTTTGTAAAGGTGAAAGGGTTGGGATTGACCGGTTTGAAACTAAGTTTTAACTGATTTATTTTGAATTTAAGCGGTTTCAAAATATAATATTACAGATGATTTCCACCACATGGTCCAACTAAGGACCAAACTAGGTTCACAAAAGAGCTTTAAAACCAATCTGGTATTTCTGTGCATCTTTACTTTGGACTATACTTGCCAAGATATTTGGTTGGATTACTATATAAAATTGTTCGGAATACATTAATTCATCAGAAATTTTTATCTTCTACAAAATAGAAATAGAAATAATAAATATATCAAATATGATCGTAGAAATTGTATTACTAACTTAATAGTTTATTCTTTTAATCAATTAATTTAAAATATGAAGCTAAAGAGTTTCATCTGTGAGATTCGTTTTATCCATTTTATTTTTAAGAGTTTGATTACAGTTTTCATCCTTGTATGTTTTTCCCAAATTACAATTTTAGTTTGTTAGTTTAAGTGGTATTTTCAATTTTTGAGATTGTATTTTTATAACAGCTCAAGTCAACAGAATAACGCTATCCATATCTCTATTAATGTTTCCTCACATGCACACACGTGAGAGGTAATATTGTCTTTTCAACCCAAAACAAATTAAGATACAAGATTTACTACAAACACCAAGGCTCCTTTGCTCCCTTGGTCTCCAAGTATAAAGTTTTAATCCATATTGTGCTTTTTTTATGTATGTCAACACTTGAGAGTTCTTTTTTACTATGGATCTTCTAAATTACAATTGCTACCAAGTTTAGAAAGTATTAAGTCTATACGTTTTTGAAGATTAAATATCTTCAAACGGGTAATGATATATCTTTCTAAATTTAGTAGCGAAAGATATCTTTCTACTCTAATAAAAGGGTAACTAGGATAGACACGTGGCGGAATGTGGTAACTAGGAGGGACACGTGATAGCACCACATTCCTCCTCACCAAAATTTCTCTCATATTAAATATTCACATTAATTGCTAATAATATTATTTAATTTTTTTTAGATTAAAATACTTTTTAAATAAATTAAGAAAAAAAAATTATTAATGTTATTTCTAAAGATAATTAGTTATAAGGTAAGAATTTTTTCTAAAACATCAAACTTTTTTAAAAATATAAAATATTTTAAAATTAGTGCTTTTAAAAAATAAAATATTTATAAAAAAAATTGCTAATTATGATAAGAAAATTTTTAAAAATGATATTTATTTTATCGTTTGTTTTAAAACAAATTTTCATTCTGATTATAATAAGGAAGATTTCAATCAAATATTATCTTAAAATATCATCATATAATTAATAATTTTTTATTATATTTAATATTTTATTTATTAAACCCGTGTAATACACGGGTTTACTAAAACTAGTTACTTGCATAATTTTGTATAGTTAACAAATGTGTATTGTTAATGTGGTCATGCCTATTTCTTGTTGTCTATTGTGTTTGCGTGTTTACTTGTTAGTTGGACCCGATAAGTGTTCCACGGAATGTGTGAGGTATACTGACTTGTAGTTGGTTGTTACGCTCAGTGGCGGAGCTTGAATAGTCCCAAAGGAGGGGCTGGGGTGAAATTAATTTTTTTAGGGGGGGGGGGGACAAACTCGATATTTATATAAAAATAAAACTATCGGGCCAAAAATTTACACTACCGGACTAAAATTTAACACTACCGAGGAAAAAAAGAGGAGGGCGGCGGCCTCTACTATCCTCCACCAATGGTTATGCTGACCTAGGTGTTCATTTTGTGTTAAGAAACTTGTAATTTACATGAGTTTTAAAAGGCGGTTTTGGTGTTTCCTATAAAATATAGTTAGAACTCATCAGCGTCAGCTAACTTGTTTGATCGTGTGTTTCATGGAGATGTGATGCTTCTAGTAGGAAAAGAATGCATCATGTTTGAGTGTCACCACTTTATCAGCTGTTGGCATTAGGTGAATTTTGACATAGGATATTGAGTGAACGGGTTGATTATTGTTTATGTTCAACAAGTTTGTTTTTCTTTAAGACTTCTGTTTGTAAAATTAATTGGTTTTAGTTATGGTGTGAGTATGGTGTGGTGTGTAAACCCAACTAGTATTATGCCTAGGTTTTGAGGGTGTGGAAAGAAACGCATACTAAAAGTCAATCCCTTTAGTTTATCTAACTCTTAGGGGTTGTTTGTTTCAGCCTCTTAATGGTTCAGATGTCTGAATGGTTCAGCATTTAATTGTTCAGACTGTTTGTTTTGCGAGCATATGTCTGAATGGTTAAGCATTATACTAATGCTGAATGGTTAAGACCTCTTATCTGAATTGGTCAGAAATTTGTCTTTGAATAGTAAAGCGATATACTAGCTATTAATGGTTCAGACCTTTTAATGGTTCAGCACTTAGTGGTTCAGACTTCTTATTGGTTCAGCATTTAATCATTCAGAAATTATCAAACAACCCATTAGTTTAGTTAGATAAATGTCTCAAATTTTGTTTTGTCAAGCAATATTAAGGCTATTACCCCTTAGGTAACTATACTAATGAAGTTGAAGATATTTAGTTTTGGTTTAATTTGTTCTATGTTATCTGTTAGGGTTAGAATCCAACAGTATGATTTTGATCTAAATATGTATACAATAATAACACTTTTATAGTCTAAAGGTATACAATAAACTAATCGTATATATTAATGATTGACTTTTTGAAATACTTCGAATGAAATAGTTAGATTTTAATAATTAAATTATAATTCATGGATTAATAATAATCTAAACGGACAATTTGGCAAGTGGTATTCCAATTCCCATTTGTTGCTATTCACTCACATTATTCACTTTTGTTGTCATTCACTCACATAATTATAATAGATTGATAATATTTAAGCTTGATTTTGCTCAAAAAGATGATTACCAACAAAATGTAAAAACGTTCTATCTTTTTCTAAATCAAGTGAAATTCAAATTGTAAGTCTATAATGATTATGCCAACAAATTCGAAAATTAAGAAATGATATTGTTTAAATTATTATTATGCATTATTATTATCCTACTGGTCATAATTGGGCAATTAAATCAAATTTTGCATAGAATTAGAAGTTATGAAGTCATATTACAATCGATCACAACAATTTTATGAATTACCCTCGATCAATAATTAAAGTCAGCCATCTTTCAAAATAAGGAAAACTGTGTTATTTAAAGATAAAAAAAATGTATTTTATTAATCAACTTGAGAGTTTGTGAAAGCTGTGTGGGCCCAAGGAAGAATCCCAAAATCAAATGGGCCTCGTTTGTATAAATGGCATGCAGAAGTGAAGGCCTTTTAACCACCGACGGTAACCCAAAACCCACATAGGCCCATACTTCAAAAGGCAATATTTTGACGTCTTAGTTTGATAATAATTAAATTTGGAGTATAAAATTCAACCCGCACAATGCAGTGCATTTGGGCACTTTGTTACACGTGTTGTGATGACATTAAAATGGTTAAGGACATAAAACAAACGTAGAAAGTAGCAGTTACTTGATTCTGGAGATTGAAACATAAGTAGAAAACAAATATATAACAGTATCGATATTCTTTGGACAGTTTCAGTTTCATTCTTCACTATACCGGCACGTTACCATCAGTTGATATAACCTACGATACCTAAAAAACAACTTATTTTGAATACAACTTCGTTTTTAACAAAGTTTTTATCAGGACATCAAAAAAAATTTAAACACAACCACAAATTGGTTATTTTAGTTAACGATGAAAGTTATTGAAAAAAATCGAAGTAGTACAAAAGTTGTAAATATATAACTTTTGAAACTTGTGGGTCTATTATGGAAATTTTGTCATGAATGTGTACTGTAATTTATAAACTTTGATGAATTTTATTTGTGAGATCCATGTTATTATCCGTTTGATTTTTAAATATCACATTTAACTTTATTATTTTTTTCCACTAAAAAAGTATGACTTGGGTTGATCGATGTCACTTCAACGTGACGATTCGATTTGGTTATGCACTAAAAGCGAACCTATAACTAGAGTTGCACAAAACGGGTTTGGGCCGGACCCGGGCCCGGGTACAGACCGGGTTTGGGCCCAACCGGGTTTTTTGTACCCGGGTATTGGTGAACCCGGGTACGAACCCGGGTCGGGTTCAGCGAGATACAAACCCTACCCGGTATACCCGGGTAGGGTCGGGTCGGGTTCGGTTTGAGTATGAAACCCGGGTTCAACCGGGTTTTTGCCTTTTTTTTTTTTCTTTTTTTCTTTTCTTGTGTGTGTGTCGAACACCGGGTCGTATGTTTTTTTTTCTTATATTTTCTTTCCTTTTTTTTTTTATTTTTCTTTTCCTAACCGGGTTCACTTGAATGACAAAAAATTAAACAACTTAATATATAAATATATACAAATCTTGAGCAGAAAATGTTACACTTATAATATACAAATATTAAATACTTTTTATATAAAACATTTGAATGACAAAGAAATTTAAAAAGAACATGAAAGACATATAATATTAAAACAACTTAAAAATAACAATATCGTCTAATTTTATCTACTACGAGATGCTTGATCAAATGCTAATTCTTCATCGGATATGCCAGAAGATACTCCGTCTTCTACCTCTTCATCATGTACTTTAGCTTCGAGTGTAATCTCGTCTTCGAGGCTTGTTTGGTCTTGTATACGATCCGTTGCGTCTAAGTGATCCTTTAAACAAATGCACATCTCCACTGCTTCCGGAGTTAGTCTTGTTCTTCGTAATAATATTACCCTGCCACTAAGAGAAAAAGCAGATTCCGAAGCTACCGTAGAAGCTTGGACGCTTAGTAAATCACGGGCCATAGTAGAAAGAATCGGAAATTGAGATTCTTTTCCTTTCCACCAAGCCAAAATATCGAATGCACGATAATCTTCGGTAGTCATAGTGGAAATAAAATCCGTTCCACTATATCTACCGAGCTCACTTGTTGGGGTGTTACCCCTTTGACGTTTAGCCGTCACATCCCGAACAACATTCAACATAGTCAAAACAGGGTCTTTAAACGAGGTACTAGCACTTGAGGTTGATCCACTTGGCATGGTTATGTTTACGTTAGGCCCATATCTATTTAAATAAAAATTATAAATTGTTTTCAAACTATGATTAAAATTTTCTTTTGCCTCGTTATCAAATGCAATTGAAAAAAGTTTATTTTGTAATTTAAAAGTACTTATTACATTATCTAAAAAGTAAAACAAAAATTCTCCGGTGTGTGAATGTGGAAAAAGATCAAATGCAATCGTACGTTTCATCAATTGCCATGAATTGGGATCCACCCAATGAGCGGTGACGCAAAGGTACGATTCGGGTAAACCGTGTGGAGCCGACCAAACGTAACTAGTTAAGTTTACACCGGTATTTAAATTTTCAAATAATACAATTAAATCATTTTTTGCTTGTTTCCATAATTTTAAACAATAACGTCTAAGTGTAGTACGACTTACGTGAGTGTAACGAGGTTGAAGCGTCTCTCGAATTAAGTTGGTCAACCGAGGATTGTCGAAGTGACTAAAAGGCAAAGCTTCTTGAATCACGAACTTCGCCATTCGATCTCGAACCGTATTAACATCGTAATTAAAGATTCCACCGTCTCCACCCAATTGTGTTTGTTGCGAATCCGGATTACTTTTCAACGACTTACAAAACTTCTTGCTAATGTGTTTGTTTAAAGTCGTGTTAGAATCTTTAGCAAGCAAAGCTCCACAAAACTTGCAACGAGCCTTTACAGACCCGTCACTCAACTCAACCATATCCCAATTGCACCAAACATCCATGTTACGATTGTGTGCAAGAACACGAACGACGGTTGGAGCGTTGGACGAACCTTGACCAACGGAAGATTGTGAGTGAGCCATATCAAGATTGAAGAGAGTGAAAGTGTAAAACGAGAGAGTGAACGTGTAAAACGAGAGTAAACGAGAGTATTTTTTGCGTTTTTTGAGTATCTTTTTGCGTTTGAGACTTGGGTACTAAACCATATCAACCCACACCTATTTATACTAACTTATAGGGCAAAAGTGACCAAAAAAACGGTCACAAATCGAAGGTAACGGCTATATAGCCGTTAAAAAACGGCCACTTTTAAAAAAAAAAAAAAAACGGTCGAAACCGGGTTCAACCCGGGTTCAACCGGTTCCGGGTCGGGTCGGGTTCGGGTCGGGTTCTAAGAAATTCTAGAAAATCATACCCGGTTCCAACCCTACGGGTTTTTTTCGGGTCCAACCCGGGTATGCATATACCGGGTCGTACCCGTACCCGGTTCCGGGTCGGGTCCACCGGGTCGGGTCCGAACCCGTTTTTATGCCCAAGTCTACCTATAACTATTGTATTAGTTTTTGGATTTTAATAACAAATATATAGATATAAATGGTTTGGTTGATTCAGTTATTAGGGTTTTGAATGTGGGTTGATTCAAGCTAATATCATTTAATAAATCCGATTATATTTTTAGTGAAATAAAATATTAACAATCATTTTTTTTTTAAATAAAAATACCTGACAACTAATATGTCGTTTATGTCTTTTATAAAAAGATTGTAAGTCATTTATAAAAAGATTGTAAGAAACTTTTTTTGATATATAACAACTTATTTATAAAGCAAAAGGGCGTAACAAACCATTTTTTATGGATAACATATTATTTATGAAAATAAAAAAGTAAGTTTTTACTGTAGCATCCATTCGATTTGATTATTGTGATTATCCACACAGAAATAAGGGATCCAATATCTACGCACCTCTCAATTAAATCAACACCCCGTAATTCTATATGGGTCGTATATAGTCCTATACACGTCGTATAAGGGCGTATAGGAATGGGGTGGTTGACGATTTACAATAACGTGTGTCTCAATATTAGGACCCACGTACAAACATGAGTTACAAATTTCGTCCAAGATAAATTACAGACATACCTTTGACGTGGATGGTCTTGAAAATACTCAGGTTTTTATTACTATTTATGAATTTATGATGCAATTTCATTGAAAAAGCGAAACGTTCTGGATTTATCCTAAAAGAGACTATATGACCAACTTTATCTTATGTTGAAATACGTTGTATACGCAGAAAGCTACAATAATTACAGTACTTTCTATAACTTATTTAACCGTCTCACGCTCTTTCGTTACACCTGGGACGAGCTTACTTCTTCCACAACAACACGCTAAATTCCCACTCTTGTTGTCACCATCGTAGCAACCCGAGCACCATCACCAATTAATCGTCATGGTAAATCCTTAGCATCAACAATTCACCTTTTATAATAAAAATTTGTCGGTCGCGGTATGAAGTAGGTATCTTGCTAGTTTATATTCAATATTCAGATGTATTTAACCCGATAATAAATTGGATTTCCCCAAAACACTATGATATCCTTTGGAAAATGAGAATTTATGTGGTGACAAGAATGTCATTTACAAAAATCAACCATGCTTTATAAGATTCTCTAACCGGACTTGCGTTGAAACTTTTTTGATTCGATGTTACAAAAAGAGTGGTAATGGTTTGCTTATTTTGGTTTCGAGAATATGTTCGTAATTAAACTTTTTTTATAGTATATTAAGATACCAAGCTTCATCTTAAAGTTTTATATAATTTAAGTCAGCTAAGGGTGGTGGGGTTGAACATGCCTCACTCATCATACTAAATCAAGCATCCATCAATCAAAACATATCAAATCACATTATGTTACATCATATTAATTTTTATTTTTTTTTTGTGTGTGGGGGGAGGGCTCACACCACATTACACCAGACCAATTTTTTATTTAAAATAAGTTACTTTATTAATAAAAATAAATTACAAATTATAAATATAAAAAATACATTAAATGAAAAACATAAAATTTAATAATATGACAATGCTAAAACTAAGAATCTACAAATTAAACTCCCAACCACGTATCCGGACAATTTGACGTTTCCGTTCAAGGACGTTCTTCAACATCGGTTTGGGGACATCATCATGCGGTTTAAGGAAAATCTCCTTGTCCCGATCTTATGTTTCGTGAAGCAACGTTTCTCGGTGTAAGTCGAGTAAGGTCAATTTAGATTCGGTTACTTTCATGCGAAACGCTTCTTGTTCTCTTTTTTATTTCATTTTTTTTTCACGCATCGCTTTATAGTCGCTAATGGTCTCACTCAACGTTGCTTTGCTTGAAAAGACTCCCCCGTCATTTTGCCTTTGTGCCTTGGCCCGGTCGATGTGACGTTGTCGTTGAGGTCGGGGAGAGGGCTTGAAACCGGCTCATTAGAGCTTTCGTATTGGCCCGATTCCGAAGTTTTACTCCTCTTTGTTCTTTGAATACCAAACTCTGAAGTATCCACCGACTTTCATTTGCGTGATTTCTTACCACCCTCTGGCCCCTGATGCTCTTAAAGTTTTTTTTTCTTAAACTTTCTTGTATTTGCTTAAGGCTTTTAGAACGATATCCTCATCGTTTCTTCCGCTCGCTCAATGATGTTTCTACATTTTTTGAAACAAAAAATTTAATTACACAAAAAATAAAATAATAAATATAAAATGTAAATATAATATGTAAAATAACAAATTTACCGTTTGAATATATATTCTGTTAAAACGAGTGATCCTGTGGTTCATTTTTTCCCACTGTGAGTTTAGTTGATCAAAGGTTCGATTGGCCGAACCAACGGTGGCAGTGAAGTGTCGAAACACCTTCTTCCAAAATGAGCTACCTTTTTAGCGATCTCTAGTTGTAGGGTCTTCGGATACATATATCCAACTCTTTGCCAATGCCTACTCTTCATTTTCATCTGAAACCTTGTTAGCGGCTCGGGTTGTCGAATTTTCTTTCGACATAGAATTCGGCAGGGGTGTTTTTTCGACACGAATATCTTCATCTTCGTATTCCTAAACTTGAAGATCATCGAACGATTCGTTTTCTTCTTCTTCATTTTCTTCGGTTTCTTCTTCTTGTACGTATTGAGGTGGGTTTTGAAAAGAGTTTGGGATGTTAGTGTAGTAAGAATATTATGATGGGTTTTGAAACTAGGACATAGTTGGGCGATAGACCGATGGTTAGGGGGATTTATAATGAAACCAATCGGTTGCATGCGGTGGTGGGTTGAACGCTTGGGTAGAAGACGCCGGTTCACTTGGACCCGACCTCGCCTTCGGTCTATATATTTTGGAGGTTTGGCCTCGGGATTTTGAGGATTTTTTGTGGGATCTATTTTTTGAAAGTTTAATGTGAATTTGTGTAAAAGAAGATGAGAAATATATGAGAATTGTGTAAAATTTATGAGTTTAAGTTTAGTATTTATTTTGTAATTTTTTTAAATGTCATTATAGCCGTTAGGGGTGGGATGGGGTGGGGTGGGGGTACTCTTCAACGGTCAAAAATTAGACCGTTCGACGGTTGTTTTTTTGGGGTGAGGCTAAACGATGAAACGCCGTATAGCGTGAGGTTTTCAGTTTTCACGGTGTGGGGGATTGACGGCGGGGTTGCCGCGCGGCTCCGTCCCCGCCATGTGCCCGCGGCTGGAGCGCCCACACCGCCCTAAAGGTTTTGATATTAGGCAATTGGATAACCAATTATATAAATGATGTTTAAATCATTTGAATTAACGTGTCATGTCACAATAAAATTCGAAGTATCAAATTTATGACATCTCACATTAGAGCATCTCCAACGGTTTATCTAGGAGTTTATTTAGTGTCGATGTGGCATGAGGGGGCGTTGAAGGAAATGCTTTTAAGAAGTGATTATAGAATCCAAATGGATACTCGGATGTGGAGGAACGAATGAAATTGGGGCGTGTGATACGCAGTAATATATTATTTATTCCTATATTATTTTGTTCCATACGATTCATATCGTTAAACGTTTAGATCATATAATGTGTATTTATATTAATATATATTTAATAATTTATTTTGTTTTCTCTCTCTCTCTATACACACACACACTAAAAATACATGTTATTGCTGTTGTAAATAAGTTATAGTATTTATGTATAGTTATTAAACATTTAAATAATAACTTTTATTTATTATATATATGGATATATTAAACTTTTTAATTTTAAATAGTTTAGTAATGGAAAATACATGTAAAATGTGTAGGTGATGTGGAAACAGGATGATGTCCGTGAAAGATGTAATATTTAAGGGAAACATGAGTATTAGTGATGAGTTCAAATCTAATATGCATAGTATGAATGCTCTAGTAGATTGTAGAAAATTTCTCATGAACCCACCTGTTTTAATTATCTAATTTAGGTGATTGTTAAAGAAAAGTAAAAATAGGCATCACTACTAATATTATTAAATGATAAGAAAAAATTCTTATGAGTCAACTTATTTTACTTATTAAATATTGAGTTAATAAAAAGATAATAAGAAACATCTAATATTTACTTCTTTCTGAATTGATATCGGTTTTTTTTCATCTTACCATCTTCAAGTCCATTTTAACATCATATTAGAACATTTTATTTTTTCATACACTTACTATAGTGGTTTTTTAACTTTTAATATACCATCTTTTACTCAAACAATGATGCAACAAGTGGGTGTCATGGTACGGCGAACTTTTGTCACACAAGGGCAAAGTTTGAGGCATCGAGGGAAAGTGTGATGGTGTTGCCATGTGCCTTTCACCTCCACATCATCATGCCGAGGCCATGACAATCGAATTACACATAGCCTGAGTATATAGAATGTTAGAGTTTGATTTTTTTAACATATGCAACTTTATCTATTTATTTATAATGAGATATTTGTATCAATATTTTTTTTCTAATGAAACATAAAATATCTATACATTTATAAAAAGGTGACACTACCTCACGCTCGTTCGGATGATTAATATGTGACCTAGGTGGATACATAAAATATCTATACATTTAGATTCTTTAAAAAATGTCTTAAAATTTTGTTTTTAGTTGTCTCGTTACTAAAAGAGAGGAAACTTAAAACTGAATAGACCTAATATAATTCGAACGTGTAAAAATAACCTTCAAAATATTAACTACATATGCACCTAATCTTTAAGTATTTTCTAGGCTTAAATCTAGCCATTCGTATGCATATGTATGTTTGTTTGAGTAAAAAAAGATTTATCGAAGTCATTTTTACCTTTTAAATATGTTTTTATTTCTTGTTTAATTTTGTATTAATCTTTTTAACATAACATAAGTAGTTTTACATATATAATAATATGATATATCGAAAGAGTATAAAGTGACCTTGTTCATCCAAGAGAACAAAAACAAGTAAGATTATTGACCGGGTGTTTTTATACTGTTTTCGTAATTTCGTAATTATTAACAAACTATTTATAGTATTTAATTACCACTATTTTTATCATTATTATATTAACTAAAATATTTAATTTAACTCAAATCATAAACATATGTTGCATGTCAAGTGTCTCCGGAGTTGATTTACTCCAAATCTTGTGTTCTAACTAAAAAGCATAAAATCCCAAAGGAACATTGAAGTGAAAAGAGGTATCTTGACGTTATACTAGAGGTTAATGGTTAGATTATGCAAATGGTACGTAGTAAAGTAAATTAGATGTTCTTTCAAAAAAGTAAAAATAAAAAAAAATTAAGTGAAACGCCTAAAAAGACTTAAAAAGTTAATCCTATTCAAGTAGAATAATAAAAAGAATATGACTTTTTATTAATTTTTATAATTAATGTGTTGTGATGTATACTTTCTAATAGATAAAATATTAAATCTGCGTATTCCCTTTTATAACTTTATGAAGCTTGAACAACTTTTTATTAACTATATGTTGGAAAACCTTTTCTTCCGTTGACAATAATAAGTATTGTTAATTATATTATATATTTTGAATGATGATGACAATTCAAGCTCGATAGCATGTCTTTTCATAGTCTAGGTATGTCCATATCTCAAATAAGATTTTAACCGTCAATCATTTGTTTATGCTCGAGAATGACGCCAACCATTTCCAAGAGGAAAACTACTAGCTCGTAAACCCCCAGACTTGTATATGCCTAAAAACAGGTGCGGAACTATACTCAAGACAACTGGGTCAAGTGACCCTATGGATTTTTGAGCCGGTATTGTACTGTATAATACCGAGTTTTTTAGTGAACTCATAGTTTTTCAAAAAGTGAACCCATTAGTATTTTCAGGTTCACGTTGAAACTCAAATGTGATCTTCGATCACTGGTTAATGCGCGTATAAATAGGAAAGAGGTTGTGGGTTCAACCCTTGCTAGTTGCAATTCTAAAACTTTTTTTCCTCACTATTGTAAAATTACCAATTTACCATTATTTTTAACTACTTAAAAACCCTAACCCTAAATACCCCCATCGACCTCCTGCCTAATGCTCCCAAGCTGCCATCTCCACATCGACCTGCTACTACCTTTTGCCCCATGCTGGTGGCTACCATCAATTCCAGCGGACAATGATGGCATATTCAAGTTTTCAACTTTTAAGATTCAAGGTTAGTTTTCTAAATTAGTTTCATTTTTTTGTTGTTCGTACTTTTCTAGTCACAATGGTTTGAATTGAGGACAAAGGTAGATAACTAACTTGTTTAAATTGTTGATATATGTATTTCTAGTTACATTCGAAACTTGAATGTTAATTAGGGTCGATGAATAGCATGCTTATATCATTGTATTATGTGAAATGCTTATAAAATATTTGATGAATAGCATTAAATAGATCTCTCCAACAATTTAAGAAATCAATAAGGTTTTTATATAAAGATGCAAACAATTGATTCATCATGGCATCCTTTCTTTTTGCATTCATATTCATAGTTGAGAATTTTATGGAATTTAAATCTTTATATTTAGTACTTTAGATAACATCGTATGCCAATGTTTGATTTCTTCCTTTTTTTAGGTTTGTTTACTTACAATCTACTTTGTTTTTCTTATTGTTTCAGATAGACTAGCCTCATTTGTTGCGTTGTCTCCTCTTGGAGATACATACTATCCTCCCCATTTTTATTAGGAATATTACAACTTCTTGGGTATGTTTTCTTTGCTAAAACCTATAGCTTTTTTGTAATAATTATGAAAAGTTGTGTGAATGTTTTTTAATCTTAGTGTTACTTTCTAATTTTAGTGTAACATTAGGTTTTTACATAGATAATTGCAGCTTTAGTTTGTCACTTTACTCAACATGATAATTTTAAATTTTAGTTACCTCTATAATCATCTTAACAAGATTTAAATTATTTTCAAAATCATCATTACCCAATTGAAATCACCTTCAAAACTAATACAAACCAAATTAATTCATCTTAAGCGATTTTTTTATGACCCCGACCCGATTAACAAAAAAAAAAATTGGTGATCCGACCGGTAAAAATACCTCCACTGTGAACCGAAAAGTTGTGACCCCAGTAAAAATAATTTCTGATTCCGCCACTGTCTAAAAAGTATGTTGACAACCCATATTAGCTGCAAGATTTTTGTGCTCAAGTGATATTCGAACTTGTGACCTTAAGGTCACAGGTCCGGAAAGGTTTTATTTACACTAGCTAGTGCCAGTGAACCAAATGCCCACCAACATTATATTTTGTATACTTAAATATATATTGTTTAAATTTTTTTAAAATGATGAATTATAAATAATCCTAAACATCTATATATATATATATATGTATATACACACACACTACTAACGTGCTTAAAAATCTAATGTGAAATTAATATTTTTGATATAAATTGATTGTAAATTTATTAAACGGAGTATAAATATACACAGAATATACAGTAAGTAAAATAACCAAAACAAAATGTACTAACTGAAATTTATAATCTTAAATTTGTATACATATTAAAGATAAAGGGTCAAAGGTGAAACTTGTGTTTGAGATAATTAAACACAAATAAAAATAATAATAGGCTAAACGTTTCGTAGATTTGATTTGATTTAGTTGTTAGAATTAGAGTATTATTAGAAGACTCGATGATCGAGTTTTGTATAGTATAAATATAAGGTTAATGATCATTGTAAGTGTGATCTTTTGATATTAATTAACGTTTTTTGATGTGTTGCTGGATCCAATTTTCCAACACTAATAACAATAATATAGTACCATAACAAATATTAAAGTAGAGAGTCTTAACTTGTTCAAATAATTATAACTTCATCTATATTACCTTATTCGTTAGAATTGTCTGGATAAGCTAATATTTTTGTAAGAATATTTTTTAATTGTTTTTATTACAGCAATAGCTCAATGTCGACAACGTAATGATCATGCCAACGAATACAATATTATTGATTTTTGAACGAAAACGAGAATAAAATATTATAGTTAATGTTATCAAACATCATTTGATAGAGTAACTTTAAATCGAAGAAAGGTTCGTAATAGGCGACTTTTGCCGATACGTACACTTTACTTTTAAAATAACTATAGGAATTTAATTTAAATTTTTACTTCAAATATAATAACGCAGATAATTAAGTGATAAAACAAAATAACTTTTAATAAACAATTAAACATAGCCACTAGATTTGTAAATAACTTTGATCTACAGTCTCATTGATCAACGTTAATTAACTAGTATTAAGCCCCCTCGCGTTGCGGCGGGGCGTAAAACCGTGTCAAGTAGCACCAATGTCACACCATCGTCAGCGATCAATAACATCGAAAAATGTCGTATTTAAAAAGATACAAAAACAAAAAAATACAATCAAACGGAAATTAGACATAAAAGCATTGAACCACGCACGTGATACGTTAAACATTAAAACAATAACTAAGTCGATCTAGAACCCGCAAGTTGCGATATAGATGTTAAACGGGAAAAAATAAGCGTAACAACTTTGAGTCACAAGTGCACGTTACGACAAGTTAACTCTTAAATTCAGACCATAAATCAAAAATTTTATAAAAGATGAAAAGTATTAGGGAATAAAATTAATTTATATCGGTTAAATTGTGAAAGATCTAAGAGTATTGGGTGTAAAACAAAATAGTAAAAGAAAAGAAAAAGATAAGTACAATCATTAATGCATAGGATGCAACAACTAATGCAATCATAACTTGAAAATTATTAATATTTAAATTAACCATTAGTATATTATATAATTTAAAATGATGATAATAAATGTTTGAGTTAATTACATAAATGGTTCCTGCGGTTTATTCAAAATAACAAGTTTGGGTATTAAAAGTTTTTTATAACAGGTTGGGGTATTGTGTTTTTAATTTTGTAACGAGTTAAGGTATTAAGACTAACAGAGGTTAGTTTTTCTGTTAAATTTAAATAAAATGACTTAAATACCCTTTAAGGGACTATTTTTGTAACTATATCTTTCTCCTATAATCAAGGGACCATTTGTGTAATTAACTACAAAATAAATAAATTAAAAAATCAACCCAACCACACCCATCGTCCCATTCCTCCCATTTCAGACCAATACTCCAAATTAATCCACCACCGCCCCCCCCCCCCCCCACAATCGTTGTCGCCCACCATCGCCGCCACCCACCATTGCTGCCACCCACCGTATCCCTCGCATCATCCTCACCACCACCATCGTCTTCAACCCCAAAGCTTCTAAAACTCGAATTGGGGATTCTTGATTTTAGGGTTTATAGATAGAGCTTTGAATCGTAAATCAAAACCAGCAACACTGGTTGTTCGAGGGAGATGAATCGAGGATGGATGGTTCGATGTGGTGATGATGCGATGATGGTGATGGTAAGATGGTGGTGACGATGCTATGATGATGATGATGATGGAGAAATGGTGGTGATAACTATGAAGATGGTGTTGATGGTGCTGTTGTTGTTTCATTAACAACCTGAAGTCGAAGGTGGTGGTGAAGACGATGTGACGATGTGGTGGCCGGCTTGATTTTTGAAATAAAGGGTAGTTCAATATATACATACATACACATACATATACATATCGCTACAACAATTTAGCTCTGTCCCGACGACATCTATAGCGACGACATACGTCGCTGGTATAGATTGGTATATAGCGGCGACATGTCGTCGCTATATAGTAATAGGGATTTTTGACTGGTCAAACTCTATACCGATGACTTGTCGTCGGTATAGAGTTGGCAGGCTGCAAAATAATACGCGGGATTTATGAAAATACCTATGCCGACGACATGTCGTCGCCACAGGTGAAGTTATTTAATTTTTTATTTTTTTCTATCTCAACTTACAGATTTAAAAATAAAAAATAAAATTAAAATCCACTTTTCCCGACGACATGTCGTCTGGATAGATGAAAAATATAAAAAAATAATTTCTCTGTGCCGACGACATGTCGTCGGGACAGAATTTTTTAATTTTTTTAATTTTGACTCTATAAGGACGACTTTTTTTACTCTATAGGGACGACATGTCGTCGCTATAGAGTGCAGACCCCTTAAATCGTATTTCAGACCTTTTGCCCCTTTTTTAACCCCAAAAAACCCAATTTTTCTCCCAATTTTCATCTCGGTTTATATGCGTATTTGATATCAAATTGAAGTGTTTGAAGGTAAGAATGGTGTTATTTTACTATAATGAAGTTATATAATCTTGTTTTTATAAGTTTTATCTAAATTTTTATGTTTTAGGTGAGATTAAAGTTTAAAGCTTGAAATTAAAGGATTTGAAGATTTGAAGGTATGAAATTCGTTTAAAGCTTACGATTTAAGTGTTGTTTAGTGAATATGTTTGTGATTAGGTTTGTATGATTGTAAAAGTGTATATATATGTTAGTGTATGTAAGTTTGATGGTAGATTAGGTTATGCACACCAAGTGTTTGATGAAATGCCACTATATATATTTTCAAGGTTTTAAGTTTGTATGTATTTTTATATGTGTTAATTTATATGTATATGGTTTGATGTATTTAGTTGCTTATGTATATGTTTATATGTATGTAATTATGTAAATTTTGTATGTGAATGTTTGTATGTATTTATGCTTATATGTTTGTTCATTAGTATATTATATGTTTGTTTTTTGTAATTGTGTATGTAAGTATGTTGTATACTTGTATGTTTTTTGTATACTTGTAAGTGTGTATGTAAGTATGTTGTATACTTGTATGTAAGTATGTTTGTATTTTTGTAATTTTGTATGTAGGTATGCTATATATTTGTATGTTTGTATACTTGTAAGTGATTATGTATTGTGATTATGCTTGTATGTATGTATATGTAAGTGTATATTGTTAATGTTTATTATCCGAGTTATCCGAGTTTCCATGGGAGCCAATCATATGCACAGAAGAGACATATGGAGGTAAAAGTATAATTATTATTATAAAAATAAGTATTAACTGTCGGAAGATGCATTTCTTAGAATTTTTATTATTCACAGGGGAGTGGACCGATTGATCTCTTTCAGAAGATGCATTTCAGAGAAGGCACGGGATGGGTGAATGCAACTTCAGAATCGGACTGAGTAAGTTTAAGTATGTTTGGGTCAAAATGACCCATTTGAACTAACTTTTGTGTGATTCTAGTATGTTTAAGTGTGTTTGGGTCAGAATGACCCGTTTGAACTAGCTTTTGATTGATTCTAGTATGCTTAAATGTGTTTGGGTGAAAATGACCCATTCGAACTAACTCTTGTGTGATTCTAGTATGTTCAAGTGTGTTTGGGTCAAAATGACCCGTTTGAACTAACTTTTGATTGATTCTAGTATGCTTAAATGTGTTTGGGTGAATATGACCCGTTTGAACTAACTCTTGTGTGATTCTAGTATGTTTAAGTGTGTGTGCGCCAAAATGACTCATTTGAACTAACTTTTGATTGATTCTAATATGTTTAAGTGTGTTTGGGTCAAAATAACCCATTTGAACTAACTTTTATGTGATTCTAGTATGTTTAAATGTGTTTGGGTCAAAATGACCCGTTTGAACTAGCTTTTGATTGATTCTAGTATGCTTAAATGTGTTTGGGTGAAAATGACCCGTTTGAACTAACTCTTGTGTGATTCTAGTATGTTTAAGTGTGTGTGCGCCAAAATGACTCATTTGAACTAACTTTTGATTGATTCTAATATGTTTAAGTGTGTTTTGGTCAAAATGACCCATTTGAACTAACTTTTGTGTGATTCTAGTATGTTTAAGTGTGTTTGGGTCAAAATGACCCGTTTGACAAATATTCAATATGTTTAATGCAGGAAAGAATTCAAGAGGAGTATGTAAGATCCTCTAGCGAGACCGGTGGAGACTCATCTGCTGTTGATGAGATTCAATGCATTGAGCGTGCCTTAGGTCAAAGGGGAGGACATATACGAGGTGTTGGTCGCGTGGTGAGACATCCCACCCCTGATTTTTGTAGCTCGCAACCTCCTCCAACACAACATTTGCATGATGAAGTTGCAGAACTTAGACAACAGCAACAACAAAATCAATAAATTATACAACAACAACAACAAATCCAACAACAACAACAACAACAAATACAAAAAATGCAACGATTACTTCAAGAGCAGATGGAAATGATGCGCTACTGGCAGCAGCAACGACCACCTGGTGGTCATTAGCGTTTGTATTTTTGTTAGATTTTGTTGAATTTTAAACTAATTGTATGAATTATATGTTTGTTAAACTTATATTTGAAGTTGTATGAATTATTAGTTTGTTAAACTTGCATTGGATTTTCTTGATTATATGTTTGTTAAATTTTTCAAAAAAATAAGGTTCTGCATAAAATAAAAAAAATAAAAAAAATAAAAAAAATGAGATCAATAGCGACGACATGTCGTCGCTATAGAGTATTTTTTTTTTAAATTAAAAAACACCTACAGCGGCGACATGTCGTCGCTATAGGTGTCTTCCTTTTTAAAAAAAAAATTAAAAAACACCTATAGCGACGACATGTCGTCGCTATTGATCTCATTTTTTTATTTTTTTATTTTTTTTATTCGATAAAATCAGAAACCACGACACTTATAGGAACGATTTGTCGTTCCTATAGAATAACTTATGCCGACGACCTCTATCCCGACGACATATCAGCCTATTACAACTAACTTTTGCGAACTAACTCTATAGCGACAACATGTCGTCGCCATAGGTCAAAATTAGCTATAGCGACGACATGTCGTTGCTATAAGGTGCCATATTTTCATTGCTATAGACCCACTTTCTTGTAGTGTATATATATGTGTGTGTTTGTATTTAATTACTCAAACAATCCATTTTTTATATTAAATGACACAAACAGTCTCTTTAAGTTACATTTGTGGTACTTGTAAAGTGAAAAGACAAAAATGCCCTTAGATTTAACATAAAAGCTAACGTTTGTTAGTCTTAATACCTTAACTCATTACAAAATTAAAAACACAATACCTAACCTGTTATAAAAAAAACCCTTAATACCTAAACCTGTTATTTTAAATAAACCACAGGGATCATTTATGTAATTAACTCCAAATGTTTATAGCAATTTTATAGTTTGTTCATAACAGTTTAATATAAGAGAAATATTCAATGGTTGAGATCAAATTATAAGAAAAAGTTTGTTAAAGTGATATTTTAGAAATAATCACTTTTGTTGACTTTTTGCAAGTTTCTATATTGTATTAACGTTCATACTTTTTACGTACATATTATCTTCTTATAAAAATTGCACCATAAAAATGAGCGTCTTTTAATCTATAAAATGAGTACAATATTGTTATATAAAAACATAATAATTTTTTTTATGTTTTTAATCTCATATCCCATCATTGTGTATTTAGTGCAGTTTATTTTATTAGCTATCGTGTTTATCTAAAATAAAGGATTTTAAAAAAATATAATGGTTGGATAACATTATTGTATATTTCCAATATATAAATACAATAATAAATTAACAACTAATTAAACTAATACACTAAAAACAATGACAAAATAATATAATATCTTATTGTTTGTTCTGATCGTCATTGTGTTATCTTGAACACTATGAGTTTTAAAACTACATTGGTGAAATAACATCATTGTGTACTTATAATAATAAAACACAATGATAGATAATAAATAATTTATATAATATATAAAAAACAATGATAAAATAACATATTGTGTTCTCGTCAACACTATGAATTTTTAAAAATCAATAGTACTGAAAGTATATATAATTATATACTTCTAATTGTAAAACACAATGATAGATAACAAGTTTATATAATATATAAAAACAATGACAAAAATAACATACAATGATGTAAAACATATATTATAATGACAAATACATATAACAAATGATGTAAAATATATGGCACAATTAACTGATATTTGACATAACAAACGTATAAGACACAATGAGCAGACGTATTTGACATAGTGATCAAAATGTTATTTCTCTTTAAAGCAATAGAAGGATACGTTATACTAATTTTTTTTACTATAACCCGACCCTTAATATAATAACATTACAAATTGAAAACAATTAATAGCCACCTATTTCCTTAACAATATTTTTCACGTCTATTAAGTACTAGCTTTAGTAAATCCGTGTATTACACGCGTTGAATAAATAAAATATTAATATAATAAATTTTATTAATTATAAAGCGATATTTTACAATGTGATATGACTGAAATTATGCATGAGAAATAACTATAGGTAGTAAAACAATGATATTAATTTTTTAAAATTTTGTTTCTAAATTTTTTTCCAAAAAAGTAAACATTTTGTTCTAAAACAAACCGCATAAAAATATAATTTTTAATTTTTTTTTATTATAACTTCCAAATTTAATTATTTTTGGAATTAAAAAATTGACTTTTTAAAAATACCAATTTTAGAATATTCGTATTTTTAAAAAAGTTTTATGCTTTAGAAAAATTTATTGTTTTATAAAAATTTTATTTATTTAGAAATAACATTAATAAAAAGATCTTTCTTAATTTATAAAATCTAAAGAAGTATTAAATAATATTATTAATTTTAATAGGAGAGATATGCGAGAAAATTTTAACGAGTATGATTGTGGTGTTGCCACATGTATCTTAAGATACTATTTTATTAAAGTAGAAATATTAAAATATAACCATAACATGGAACATTGAGTAAATATTCACTTTAAATGGTATTTTTTATTAATTGAGTATTGAAATTGAATTTTATTGTCAATACTAATTAAATAAGTGTTTCATTAATATATCGTTTCTTTTGGTTAAAGATAAAATTTTCAAAATCTACTGCTACGCAATTTAAGCATTATCTAGTTTATTACTCGCTGCGTGTTGCAGCTGCATTGTATGCGACGTGATAAATCATAGACTACAATTGACCCGACCCGTTTCTAAAGTAAATTTACGTTGAAACGTAAAGTAACTCAAATCTATATTGTTGAATAAAAACGCTTTATATCTTACTCGACTATTTTCAAAAACAAATTTATGTCGAAACGGATACGCACTCAAAGCGTACATAAAAAACACGTACAGTGACGCCATATGTAGCGTGATAAAGTATAGATTACAATCGTCATGACTCGTTCCGAACTAAATTTATATCGAAACATAGAGTAACCTGGATTTTATACCAACAAGTGAAACATATTATATTTGACTCGACGTATTTCCAAACAAACTTTACGTCAAAACGTAGACAAACTCAAAAAATATTATATTTGACTCGACTCATTTCTGAACAAAACTTACGTCAAATCATAGATATTTCTTTTTTAGATTATACACTTCAAACAATTACTTTAAGAGTTTATAACGGAAGTTATATAAACTTATTTTATTCGTTTCAAGTCTTGTTCAAAGGAAAGTAAGCTAACGTGAGACTTGCTCATTTGATAGAAATTTTGTCTTTTAGAGTTAGATGGAAGCTTTTGATCGAGTTCAAATCTAGACATAGAGTAAATTAGTTTGGACTAGTTTAAGTGGGTAGAGTATATTTATCGTTAAAAATATAACTTTTTTTAATATATATTAAAAAACTAAAAAAATAATTAAGGTGAAAGTCCACATAGTCTACGTTAATTTTTTTTAAGAACAACTTTTATTAAGAACAAACCGGCCACTAGGAAGACGCTAGGGCCGGAACACTAGAACAATCGATCTTATATAGAAACTTTGAGAACGAAAAATTACACCATACATACCATGCTAAATCTATACATTTTGCTCTATGTTTAAGCCATGAAGATGAGATCGTTGCGGGCCATCGAAATAAACAACATTGTAGCCAAATAAACAGAAAATATCACCTTCTTCTCCATCGCATTCCCAGCAGTAGCTTCTGTCGATGCAAGTAAGTCTCTAATAAAGAAAGAAGACCTTACATCCCTAAGGCACCACGACATAACCTACGATCAAACCTGTTGAGTAAAGCAGCAAAGCATTAGAATATGTTACTCCGTAGAAGAAAGTCTCACTCCTCTTGCAATCAATGTTTTTTTAGACGGCACATTATTCAATCTTGATCTCCACCCAAAACACATGATTCTGATCGGAATCCAAGCCACCCATGTAATTGGGTTCATGTCAACCGGACGTTGGTTAAATTTCAAGATTTTTCTTAACGAGCTAACTGAAAAATGCCCAAACTCATCTCCAAGCCAGAGCCATCCGTCGTGATCGCTACACAAATTGCATCCGCCGATGACATTCCAATTGAACCCTATCCCATCGGCCGAAGCAACCATTCTATCCGCAACCTTGCATTCCTTTTCCTTTTCTAGATTAAAGAGATCCAGGAACATATATATGCAACATCTCTTGCATAAGACAACATGCCATATGATTAAATTCTTATCTAAGCCGGGTTTAAGTTTTAACTTTTTAATATGTTTAGAATGGTTTCTTTATAATTACTTTTTTTTACAAATTAAAAAAAAAACACTTAAAGAGATTCACTCCATCTCATTTTTTATAATCTTCGTTATTCATAAATTGTAAGGATTATATATATGGGTTGAATAGTCACTTATATTTTCCAACTTAATATTCATCTCTTATAATTTTTTATAAGTAAAAGAGAGAAAAAGATTAGTAAAAATTAATTAAAGGAGTATTATTTAATTGACATGGATATAAATAAAGAATGAGATGTGAGAAGTATTTAAAAGATGAAAAGATTTTAAGGATAGAAATTTTTTTGTAGTTAAATTATAAAAATAAAGACAACTCTACCTAGAATCATCATATCATAATCCCTTATATATGAAATTAGGGCATTTAATATAACCGAAACCCTAACATAGGATTATTAAGACCAAAAGCTTACGAAAAAAAAAACCTACCCAATAAAAGCAGGTTCAACCGTTCAGGTAGGTTCGAAACTTGGTTGGAACTAGTTTAGGAACCCCGTGTGATTAAGAAATTATAATTTTTTAATATTTTACAACATATAAATTATATTATTAAAACATACTTCTTAAAAGTTTCAAAAATAAATTTCAGTATCTGTTTGTAATTTTATTTACTTCTCTTGTAGATTCGATAATCTTAAAATTTTATAATTCAAATATTATAAACTATAAAGTAAAAAATAGATGAGTGTATCTTTAACATCAAATTCGTCTTGAAGATGGTGTGTATCTTTAAATCATAGATAAGTTCCAAATATATGTCATAATTAAAAATCAGTGTCTGATTGTGGTTAACAACAATGACTTGTATCTAAACTTACCCTACTTGAAATTCACATCCACAAGTGGGTTTTGGGGAACAATTTCGGTGCGCATTACTCTCAAGATCAATCATTGTTCTTTATTTGTATATCTTCAAGTCGACTTCTCGAACATGTCATAATTTATGCTTGGTTGAGAATTGCAATTTTCCTACTATCACATATACTTGAACTTTCGGCTTAAACATCACATTAACGTCAATTTTTGATAGAGAATAGAGGGTTTTTTAATTGTTATGATTGAACCAATACATCCGGTGCCTATATACTAACAAAGGTGGTAAAATCGTCAAAAAAATCATGAAAAATGGTCAAATACGATAATCATTATGACTGGTTCCCAACGATAGCTAATGACTATATTTGGTTAAACATACAGAACAGTTCCCAATCCGATACTATACCAGTGGTTCTAACCATATCCTAACTAGTTCCATTCAAACCAGATTCAAATTCTGCTTCATTCTAGGCCAGTGACAGAGCTTGACTATCTTTATTGAGGAGGCGGGGGTGAAATTAATTTATTTTTTTTTGAGGGGGGGGGGGAGGGGGGAACTTGTTATATATGATAAAATTTATACTACCGTGCCAAAAATTTACACTACCGGATCAAAAATTAGCACTACTGATGAAAAAAAGATGGGGGGGGGGCCTCCCGGCCCCTAAAGAGCTTCGCCCATGTTTCAATTCAGGCTACAAATCATTTCCTGTTCACAAACCAATTTTTTTAGCCACCTCTAGTCTAACCTCTCTTCAAAAAAGTACTTTCTCTCCTCCAAGGACGGTCCATAGCCAAGGACATTTGCCTTGGAAACCGACGAAGTCTTTGTTCTTTGTCCTTCACTCGACTTTCATATCAACATTAATGGATAGAGTAACCACCTTTTGCAGATGCTCTCACTATAGATTGCAACTCTTTTAATTATAGGGTGTCAAACAAAAGAATGTGAGTGGGTCACAAAAGTTGGGTATCGATATTCGAATGAGACCTCACTATATTTGCGTATTCGGGTTGATTTTGAATTGTGATGTTTAGCCCCACTTAAAACCTAAAACAGAACATAATTAAGATAGTTACAACTGGACCTATTTTTTAAACTCTTATATAGTTTGAATAAATTATATAATAACAATAATAACGGTGATAATATTAATGTTAATATTATTTAAAAATATAATGGAATTGCTAGCGGTTAGGAACCAAACGCCAATGCAAAAGGTCAACTTATATAATAACACATTTGATCATTTTACTAACTATTTTTTTCTAAATATATTATTTTTAATTGTAACTTTATAAAATAATAATTAAATTCAAGTGTCCTCTAAAGCCGCCAATGTTTTTCTCTAAAGTCACTCAACTTTCATTAAATGTTATGATCCTATGTAATATTTTTATAACTGTTAATATATTCTAAAAATAAACTAGGCAAATGAAACATATAAAAAAATTGGTTACTACTTAGTATTATTTTTGTCCAATTTAACTTTTTAATACTGATACTCTGGTATTAAGAGCATTTACAGTATATTTTTTAGATATTTGTAAACTAATTTAAAAACCTAGTATACGGGTTGAATAGAAATCTTAAATTAATAGTTATTCATTAATATCTAGAGATTATAAAATAATTTTTCAATATAAAGTATAATTAAAATCAGGTATAATTCACTTAATACTAACTAAAATTCATATATGTTTCAGTTGTCTAACATAATTTTAAAAAAACTTATGCACTTGCAAAAATATTACATAGGACTGTAACACATGGTGAAAGTTGAGTGAAGTTTAGGAAGACAAAAAATTTTTAGTGACTTTAGTTGAACACTTAAGAAATTTGGTTATTATTATGCAAAATTTGTTTTTTTTATGTAATAAACATACCACCCTTTTTTACTATAACCCCCCCCCCCCCCCCCCCCCCCCCCCCAAAAAAAAAAGAAAAAAAAAAAAAAGAAAAAACCTCATGTTGAAGAAAAACGTGTTCATCAATAGTGGGTCGAAGTCTGGTAGTTAGCCATATGAGGTTCTCGGGCCCTTTTTGGTTTTCTAGCTAGAATTTAAACGAGCTATCAATGAAGAGTGAAAGAAACATCGATGCAAGTAGTCGTTGTATTTTAATAAATATTTTATCGTCACTTGTTATCAAACATAAATACATAATGTTGAAATTTCCTTTTTTCTAATTTAAATGATCAGAATAGACTTATAACAGTTTTCTTGTTAATGATGGTTATTTTTTTATATGATCAAAACTTAGTTATGGCAGTTTTCTTCTTAATGATGGTTATTTATTTCCTTTCATTTTAATAAACTTTATTTACGTAAATAAAAAACTTTTGGATTGTAATCCTAACTATAGAGTTTCTTTATTATGTGTATATAAACACCAGGGTCGGTGTCTAGACTCAGTCCACTATTCATTTCTTTACTTAATTTAATGCATACGTCATAACTCAATGAGACATTGTTTCTTTGTTTTGCTCTTTATTACATCACACGTGTGTAAAGAAAGGAAGGGAGACGGTTACCAATACTCATGTTTATAGCATATTTAACTTAATAAAACAAAATGATTATAGTTATATGTTTATAATCTAACATGTTCATGTTATCTATCTAGATTTCATTTAGAATTTTTCACATGTACTAACCATAATAAACTTATAATTTCTGGTAAACAAATTTCTTTTTTCAAAATGAGTTTTTTTTAATAAATATTTATTTATTACTATATTAATCAGTTAATTTTTTTTATTAATTAATTAATCATTTCATTAAAAATACTTTAATATGTTTCCCGTCGACCTTTTAATATTAGTTTGTTCGTGATTTTATATTTCCGCCGAGACAAATAGATTTTAATATCAGTTATTCATCAAAAGAAAACAAATAAATATCTAATATAAACACATGGTCTGAGAAATATAAAACAAGATGAATCACTTACAAAGTTGCCACATAAAAAATTAAAACATAAAGATCACCTTTGAAATCTTTAACGTATACAAAGCAAAGAGTTGAACACTTGAAATTGCCGACCAATCCCAACGCTTCAACAACTGTCACAAAGAACCCCATACCTCAAATCAAGATCCCCTGCAATAATTTATCAATATAACTCCATAAATACGCATCAATCCACTGTGTGTCTTCCCGCAGTTTTTCGGGTTGCGTAATCGTCCCCACAAATCTCCTCATTTGCATACCCAATTTGAATTCCTCTTCGTCAACCGTTGAATTTGTGTGTGCATTCACACACACAAAGATACTCAAGAATATCGATATTCACACACATTTGTATAAATAATATTCATCGCTGGCTTATTTGGATTACGAAGCGAAATTGGTAGCGGAACAAAGGGTGTATTTGTTGTCAGTTGAAGAACAACGAGGGGATTGTTGTGTGATTCCGATGGAGAACCAGCCGGACGACGTCGTTTCTAATCGTCCGACGAAGGTTTACTCCGATGAACAGTTGGTTATTGAGATTCCTGAAACTGCTCATCAGATTAGCAGCGGTTAGTTTGTTTTTACTGTTTTGATCTGTTTGTGGTGGTGTTTGTGTGTTCAAATGTTGAATCTTTGTTTTTGTTCGTTGATTGATTTGCACTGAATTGTTTGTAAATTGTAATGAGTTGCGGTTTTGAATTTGGGTTTGAAGTGATTTGATGTTTTTGATTTGAGATCTATGTGGGTTTTGCAAATTTGTGAGGAATAATCATGATATCGTTTTGATTCTTGAAATTCGATTTCAGATTATTAGAATCTGTTACAATTCCAATTTGTGATTTTGCTCTCCAAATCTCATGATTTTGACCAAGTTGTTTGAAATTGTGAGAATCGTATTCACTTGTGTCCAAACATTCTGAATCTTTATCCAAAGGCTCAAAGCTAAGCAACCTTGATTAAGGACTAAATTTAGCAATGTTTTATTGCAACAAAAATTATCTTTTTTTAGTTTATTTCGACGAATCCATCGTATGAAAGCTTCAAAAATTTCCATGAAAATTGGAAAGATTTTTACTTTCTTAATTTCAAGCTAAAAATACATATTTTTCGGGTAGCAAAAATCGCACAAAGTATTGATTTTGCTCAGTAAAAGACTGACTTCATGTTAGTAAATTTTTTGTAGTTTCATGGAGAAAGTAGTACATACTACATAGGAGGAGTATGTTTGAACTTATATTGTTGTATGTGTTTATCGGTTGCTATAAATAGTATAGTTATAATATGGACATTTGATCACTTGATGTAGATTCATGGTTTCAAGTGGGTTTTGTTCTTACAACGGGGATCAACAGCGCGTATGTTCTGGGATATTCGGGTGCAGTCATGGTTCCGCTTGGTTGGGTAGGTGGAGTTGTGGGTCTAATCTTAGCTACAGCAATATCACTCTATGCAAACGCTCTTATTGCAATGCTTCATGAGTTTGGTGGCAAAAGGCATATCAGATACAGAGATCTTGCAGGATTCATATATGGTAATGAACAAACTATTAAAAAGAATATTGTGTTTTGCACGCGCGTGTGTGCAAGTCAGCATATACTAAAAGTTCACAAATAACTGAGGCGTTTTGAACAATCGCAGGCCCGAAAGCTTATTCCCTTACATGGGTGTTACAATATGTAAACCTTTTCATGATCAACGTCGGCTATGTTATTTTGGCTGGTCAGGCTCTTAAGGTACCATCAATGAGCTCAAATTGTTTTACAGGTGCCAATATCGACCCGTTTACTTATGAATGGGTCTATTTGGGTTGTATTTTATTAATAAGCTCAAATTATATTTCGTGGTTCAATTTTGTAGGCTATTTATGTACTCTTCAGGGATGACAATACCATGAAGCTCCCATATTTTATTGCAATGGCGGGCTTCGCTTGTGCCCTTTTCGCAATTTGTATCCCTCATCTTTCGGCTTTAAGAATTTGGCTTGGATTTTCAACATTCTTCGGTCTAGTATTTATCGTTATAGCATTCGCGCTGTCTCTTCGTGATGGTATACTCTCTTGTTCCGCATCTAACACTTTTATTGTGTGTCTCATTTGCACAGCATAATATAATCCTTTGTTCCAAACTTAAACCGAATTTATTTGTTCTTTTAGGGATCAAAGCTCCACCTAGGGACTATGGGATCCCAGGATCAGACATAAGCAGGGTCTTTACAACTATTGGTGCTTCTGCAAGTCTTGTTTTTGCTTTCAACACAGGAATGCTCCCAGAGATACAGGTTAGACCGCAAAATCTGTTGCTATATGGGTCGGTTTGGTTGACCCATAACACATTGTGTCAAAAAAATCTAACTTTTTTTCATGAATGCTTTCTGTTAGTGTGTCAAATATGGTTACAAAAGTTATATTCGTTTAGTAATAATCTAATGTGTTGTTGTTCCTAGGCAACAGTGAGACAGCCGGTCGTTAGCAATATGATGAAAGCTTTATACTTCCAATTTACAATAGGAGTTGTGCCATTATATGCTGTTGCGTTCATGGGTTATTGGGCTTATGGGAATGAAGCATCTGCGTATTTGCTCAACAGCGTTAACGGTCCAGTTTGGGTCAAGACATTTGCTAATATATCTGCTTTTCTTCAAACTGTCATAGCTTTGCATGTAAGCTTTCTTTTCAACCTCCTAACTTCCCATTTTCCATTTCATATTATTCAACTTTGACCATATCCCCCGAATATTTGACCAAGAACACATCAGACGTGTTATATGTGATTATAAAAATGCTACCCCTTGGTATAGAAGGTTGAAAACACTTGAATAACACGTTAAACAACTTTTTTAACCCCTTAGACCAACTGTCTTCTTACTTGTTCGAGAGAATTTTAACCCAAATCAACCCATTTTCAAGTAAATAAGTTGAAATCGCCAATTTTACTCTCTATGTAAAACAAAGGCCCATGGATTTTTTATCCTTAAAAATATATGTATTGTATGTGGCATACTTGCATATATTGTATATAATAATTGCAAGTTTCATTTTTTTAATAGTCTTGAAGTCACAGATATTCATCTAAATTGTCTTTATAGCAACAAGTTGGATGTTGTTGATTGGGGCACACTAAATTCATTCTTTTGGCATTATTGAAGGTGATGGACGGTTGACAAATTGTCCAACACACCAATATAGCAACTATCATATGATAAATAATTAAAAAAGTGTACTTTGGCACATGTTGTTTCTGTATTGTAATCTACATTTGGTTTTATATTACAGATTTTCGCAAGCCCGATGTACGAGTATCTTGATACAAAATACGGGATCAAAGGAAGTGCACTAGCCGTAAAAAACTTATCATTTAGAGTGATGGTGAGAGGTGGTTACCTAGCAGTAACCACCTTACTAGCGGCAGCACTGCCGTTCATTGGAGACTTCATGAGCCTCACAGGAGCCATCAGCACATTCCCACTAACATTTATACTTGCGAACCACATGTATTTGGTGGCTAAAAGGAACAAACTCACTTCTTTGCAAAAGTCATGGCATTGGCTCAATGTAATATTTTTTGGGTTAATGTCTGCAGCAGCAGCAGTTGCTGCTCTTAGGCTTATTGTTGTGGACTCCAAAAATTATAGCATGTTTGCTGATGTTTAAAATAGGTTTGTTGTATTTTTATGGGATGTTTAATGTAAATCCCATTTAACTATTCCAGACTGAATACTGATTTATTTTTATAGTAATATACAATTATACACGATCCGGTATTTAAATGATTGAATCTGGTTTAGTAATGTTAGTTATATTTTTAAGTATTATTTTTCATAGTTATAAAGTATATTTTGATGCATATTATGTATATATTGCATGTAATTTTTTTTGTTATTCTATACAACACTTGTTTGGATGGAATGGAATCTATTTTGTTTTGTTTCGGTTGATTTTGTAGGGTTGATGGGTTAGTGAGAAGGATGAAAGAATTGGAGCAGCAGAAAAAATGTTATTGAAAAAATGTTGGAGCTTGAAGGAATTTACACAACAGAAACTTTACACGGCCACGCAGGAGTTCATTCAAAAATTTTACACGGCCGTGCAAAGCTCGCAGGAAAAAATTTCTAAGATTTAGGAATTCTTGTTTTTTATGATTATTACCAGATTTTCCTGAATAAAATTAAAGAAATTAAAACCCTAAAAAGGTGGATTTAGAAATCAAGCTTTATTACAAATAAAATAGAAGATGATGATCAAAGGTAGCATCTTGAAAACTTAATTTGAAGAATCAAGTTCAACAAAGCAAGAAGGAGCTGTAGCAAATTAATATTTTTTTGTTGGTGGAATTCTCTTCATTGTGAAGATACTTAATTATTCGTGTCTTGTTTCGTAAGTTTTTATTTTATTTTAGTTTTGATTGATCTCGTCGTCATGTCCGACTAGAAAAATCTTAGTTTCAACATTAAGTTTTAATTTCTTTGATTTGGTTTGAACTTATGTGAATCGTTTATGATATGTTTTTGTTTTAATGGTTTGTTTGTTTGATTCTTGATCATAAACCTGGATCTGATCCGGTATATATTAGATTGTTAATAAAATTGACCACTTTATTAATTTCTCTAATAAAGTTTTTCAAGTTTTAAAACCCTAATCAAGTTTTAATTTTTGATATAAGGAACGATTAACAGCTTGAGTTTGTCTATGAATTTATTCTCGTTATAGAATCATACAATCTAGTTAAACATACCGAATGTCGTGTGTGTTTAATTATAATTGATATTTCTGTCGTTGCAACCTGCAAGCTAAGATCCGAACGGCGTGAGCTTAGAGTAGGTTGGCTCTCATCAACGAATTGCGCTTGATACATTAAATAGAATGGATATCCGAATGGCGTGATGTCTAGTATCGATACAAATTGTTAAGTAAAAAAGATCATTGCACCATAATCGTTAATGATCGTAAGCGAATCGAATCACAATTAAATTAACATTTTTAGTAAATCCTTTTCACAATTAAAAATGTCAAATTTCGTTTTTCTGGCAGAATCTTAACATGAAAGCGTGGAATTTCCTTTACAGTTTTGACAATCCTATGTTAGTTTGCTGGAATTTTTTCTACTTTTTGCAATTTACTTCTATTTTAGTTTTTAATTAAAACCCTCACCTTAATTAATCTATATCCAATGAAAGTAACTATACTAAAATGTTTTTGGTATAAAATGATTGACACGTATCCCTGATGACACGAACCTTACTTTCCCTCATACTATTTTTAGTGTGTGTGACGGTAGGTTTACATTATAATATTTAAATTCCTGGATTCGACGCCCAACAATTAATATACACAAGTCGGTGTTATTTAATATACATGAGCAGGAATTGGCCGCCTTGTTGGTTCAGTTATGGTATGGACGGTCAACGGTTTAAATTTCCATTTTCTTTTTTAAATTTTCTAATTAAACCAGTTGGTCTTACCATTTAAAAAAAAAACATATTTCATGATTGAATGATTAATTTGCAAACTTGTTTTATGTTTTCTATGATCACGTTTGAAGCTGAACTTGTTTATGTTTGGATGATTAATGCTTGAAATTCTTACTTTTAGATTCTTTTTATTGTTTTCTATATATTTTTAAATTTTTAATCATAAGAGTTAATTATTACACAAATGGTCCCATGGTATTTTAAAAAATACAAGTTTAAGGTCTAACTTTGAAAGATAAGTTTGTGATCTAAATTAGTTGGCAATTTATAGCGTGGCTGGGGCCCAACACAAGCTTTAAATTTATAAATATAAGAAAAAAAGATTATTTTATTCTTTTATGAACCACATGAAACATGAGAAATTTACTAAACTGAAAAATATTACAAAATTTAACAAAATTGAAATTTGATGGGCGTTGGTCAAAAGGGAGATTATTTTCACTTGTATTATTAAACGTGAGACCGTGAGTTAAATTGTATTAAAAGTTGAATGTGACATCAAAATACCACATTAGCCATCATCAACTGTCATGACTCATGCACGCGTGTAAGTGGGCCTCACACCCTTTTCGATCTTCACTTCTTATTGATGTGTGTTGATTCGCGATGAGGTCCCTACACACGACTATTGGACATTAATAATGTTTATTGATTATAAGTTATTTCAACAAAAAATGTCCTTATTTTGTCGGTCATGTTATTGTAGTTTGTATGAAATATAGTTAGTGTCGTTTGTAGGTGCGCCGCTTATTCTATCTTATATCACTTAATGTTCTTGTTACTATGACATTTGAATAATGCTATCATCCGGTTTTTCAATGATGGTCGTAACGTATCAGCACGTGTCAGGCCATTTAAAGACAATCTAAGTCTTAATTGATAACTGAAGTATTGATCTGCTACCACTTGGTGTTTACTTTCTCGGTTTCATAAAGTTGAAAATGAATTTAACATATAACTAGCATACCATGTGTTTGTAGTTAAAAGAGTTGATTAGATATAAAACACATTATTATTTTCAAACCTCTTCTTCGATTACCTGATTCAGAAGGAGAAACACCCGTCACTGAAGAATATGATAACCGGTGTGCTTAAAGAGAGATAACTGTTAACAACTTGAGGATACAATCATCGTAAGAACTTCACTGACATTGATATTTTATTTCCTTACATATCCTTAATTATGACTGAAGAAATTTTATAGTAATACTAGTCTATAGTATATGATGTTGTTTGTTCATATGCTCCCTAGGAGCAATTCAAGGTGATGTGCGTTATAAATGCGATTCTTCATGTTCCATCACCTGCATATAGGGGTGTTCAAAATCAAATATCTGAATTTTTGGATATTCGAAAATCTCGGATAGTGGATTCCAACATCTGAATTCGAATCTGAAATTTGGGATATTCGAAATTCGGATATCCGAAATTTCAGGTTCTGATATCCGAACGAATATCCGAATAAAAAAATGTATTATTTAATACTTTTATAAACACTTAATAATATTTAATAAAAAAGTATTCGGATATCTGAAGTTCTTAAGAAAATATTTGAAATTTCTAATTAATATATATTATTTAATAATTTTTATAAAATAATTTCGGATAATTCGGAATTTCGGATATCTAAATATCTGAATAAACTAAATAAACACTACACGAATCAGAATCTGAATTCGAAATTTTCAAATATTTCGGGTTCGTATTTTCAGATATTTTGGATTCAATTTCGAATCCACATATTTTTGAACACCCTTACTTGCACAAGAAAGAAGGCAAGTTTCAATCATTTTTCTTCTTCTTCTTTGATTTCTCTTCAACTGCTTTAAGTTGTTCATGCATGATATTGATCTATTTTGTCCTCCCCTTGTTTGTATTTATAAAATTGTTGGAACTTGAAAGTTGAAGATAAAAGAAATAAAATGAATTAAAAAGACACCAATTCTTTATTAGAGCTCGAGTCCTTGGTTGTCTAAATTGATATCATGTCAAAGGCACTACTCATACGAACAAATAAATACTAAGCATGTCAACTCGAAACACAACACAATTTTAAGTATGTTCAACATAAACAAAATACCAATAAATACATAAAAAGAATTTCGTTTCAGATTCACCTATTCAATCCACTAACCTAACATGATTGACCACGAAATCGCCAGAACTTTTCCTCTCTTACACCATTTACCCTTCAACCATGACACTATTGAAGTATTGATGAATGAAAGAAAAGTTTTATGAGACCTACAAGTTGAATTTGTTTCTATTCTAGGCTAGACCCGGTTTGTACCCGGGCCCAACCCGGTTGTTGGCTTGTAGGACTGTGCTACTGGACTGGGTTGTATCCTGGCCCGGGTACGGCCCAAAACCCAAAACGTGCGCCTATAATTTTAGCATACAAGCCTACAGTCCTTACATTACTTATAATTAGGCCCAAAATATCTTTAGCCCACATCCATAAATCACACCCTAAAACCAGCCCATCTAAAGTCCCCCATATATCAACACCAAAAACTAGGGTTTCACCATCTTCTTCATCACGACAGCATCAGCTACATCTCAGAGCACCAAAAATGGTGAAGGGCCGTCAAGGAGAACGTGTTAGACTTTACACCAGAGGAACCATTCTCGGTTACAAAAGGTAAACTTTGGTTCATATTCCTCTAAACATTAATCGATCAAACATATGATTGATCAGAGGATTCGAACATGTGCTGTGATCAGGTCGAAATCGAACCAGTATCCGAACACATCGTTGATTCAAATCGAAGGAGTGAACACGAAGGAGGAGGTGGCATGGTACCAAGGGAAGCGTATGGCGTACATTTATAAAGCGAAGGTGAAGAAGAACGGATCGCATTATCGGTGCATTTGGGGGAAAGTTACGAGGCCTCATGGTAACACTGGTGTTGTTCGTGCTAAGTTTAAGTCAAACCTTCCTCCTAAATCTATGGTAACTGTGCTAATTATGCAATGAATGATCAAAATTGTGGATTTTTGATGGGTTTTTTTTTTTTTTTTTTGAATGTTTGATGTTTTGTTTGCAGGGAGCTAGGGTTAGGGTGTTCATGTACCCAAGCAACATCTAAGGTAGATACATTTATCTTTTAGTGTTCCTTTTGTGCCTTAATTGAGTTTTGCTGTGTGTTTTTTTGATGATCAGAGTGTGAATTATAATCTCCTTAGACATAGTCTGTTTTAGATGAATTTAGCTGTTGAATAAGTGATATTAGAAAACTATGATAAGTATACTAAAATTATATAATTAAACCTTGCCCTGCGTTCGCGCTTTGCGCCACCTATTGCTTTGATGCCCCTCATGCTTTTAAAACCAAGTTGCTAGGTAGAGTCACACAACATGTTCTTTCTGTTGAAAAAACATGTGCAACAATTAGGTTTCATTGTATTAGTTATGCAAACACTTTTACAATTGTTTTTGGTGAAATTCATGAGAATAATCATTCTTTGTTACATTTTAAAGCAAGATTATACCTTTTATATAAATGAAATATGCTAAATTGTTTTGAGTGTCTATTTTGGGCTCTGTTATCATCATAGATGCTTTGGAACATACAAACCACTTTTATTAATCTATACAAAAATCTTAATGTCAAGCAGCTGTTTTTTTCTTTGCATAGCTACTTATTTTTAACATATGGGTCTGTCATATTTGTACATTTGAAGACGTGTTAGATGATACCTGAATGTAAATTGGATAGTGGATTGCATATTTCAGGGCTATAGAGGGGTATATTTTGGTTTGACATGCTAACACCAACAATCTCTGTGTATTCTGCTTTCATGATGAACTTGTATGATTTCAAATTCACGTGTTTTGTATTCGAGAACTTAAGTATTGTTGTGTTTTTAAAATCTTGTTTCTTTCAAGATTAGTTAATTATGAAATAATTTCTATTTTTTCTGGGATATTACATGATAATCCTGACCTTTTTGGATTGTCTTTTGTTTCAATCTTTTGCAGCCCAGAGAAGTAAAAGGAACATATCATTGCTGCTGTTTAAAGGGTCTTTATAACAATTTTGTGATATTTGCCTTATGGTTCTATGCAATATTTGTTGACGAGTTAGCATGTTTCCTTTGTATTTTAAGTGAAGTTGAGTTTTGTTCAATGGTCAGACTGTTAGTTCTTGTGGATCTTAATGCATAATTAGTTTCAGCTTGTTATTTTTTCTTAATAGCTTCCACTCTCACAAACTCTCTCCCTCTCTATGCGGGTGCGCCTTTCTACCTTGGCGGTCGTTACTTTCTTCTCTCATTATGTATACCGAGTAAAATGAAAATTTGAATGTAAACTGTTGAAGTCTTGTGTGATGTTTGGTTTGCAAATTTATATGAGAAATTTGAACATATTTATAAATGAAAATTACGAAGTTGTTCTACCTCATCCAGCCCAGTTTCATCAAAGCTAACCAATTTGCATCGTTGATCCTGACTTTGTTTTCTACTCTGCTTTCGGTTGTTGCAAACTTTGATTTCTACTTTCAGTTATAATTGACTTTGATTCTGTTTGATTTCAACTGTTGACTTTTACTTGTGTTCTTCCACTCGATTTGTTCAATCTTAACCATGACTGTCAAGTTTTTAAGAAAGAAATTAACATAAACAACTAGGGTAAGGTGTTGTATCTATAAGGTTCATGTGGTTAGGAAAATATAACACATAAAAATAAAGCCAAGAAACAATCACGTCCAGATTTATGTTTGATAGCACCAAGTTAACCAAACAAGTTACCAACATTATTTCATAGACCTAACATGTAAAAATATGCAAATAGGGACAATTACTGGAGGTTTCAATAGGACATTTTTTACCTTTAACAATTCTTATGCTAAGGCGTGATCATAACAATTTATAACACACTATAAGACACTACAATCTAGCACCTTGATGCTTAACGATTCTAGACCGATACATGACAGACGCTAAAACATGACCATAGATAATTTGTTTTGTCAGAAACTTTAATTTTAAACATGTGAACATAACAAGTCACTCACCAGTAAAATAACGTAAATTCATTCATGTCTAGCCAAAGTTAATAAATTAAATTGAATACATATGCAAAATCAAACACCTGGTCCTGGTGTCATAGCAATAAAATAATTTACAAAAGCCTCCTTTAAACTAGACAATTATTTTTTCCCAAACTGCTTTCCCATTCTGTTTTTATTCCCTCAACTGACCTCAATTCTTCTTACTTCTTAGCCCATAATATGTCGTCATTGCAGCCCAATTAGCGGCACACAACCACAACCCATGAGCGATGCAATTTAATAGACCTGCAAAATGCAAATGAATTCATTTATTCCATTTAAATCTCATAAATCCAAGTTGCAGTGTATATAGTATAAGGACCAATTGTGTCAAGTTTGTTTTCTTAAAGGCTAGAATATGTAATAGTTCGTCTATTAATAGTTAGTTAATAGGCGGGCTTAGTAACCGTTTTTATTTTGTACTTTCATTTAGAGTTCTTGTTCTTTTCTTTTGTAATCGTTCATAATCATTCAATTGAAATCATTGGAGTTTGTTGTTGATTGGTGAGTAATCGATTGCTTCGAGTTCATAATCTTCAGTGTAAATTGGTTTAATCTTTCTACAATTGGTATCAGAGCCAGGTTCGGCTTGTGAGTTGAAGATTCAAGTGTCAAAGTGAAAATTCGATTGAAGGATGGGATCAACAAAGTTCGAAATCGAGAAATTCGATGGCAAGAATGATTTTGGGCTATGAAGAGTGAAGATGCGAGCGCTATTGGTGCATCAGGGTGTTGTTGATGCACTGAAAGGGGAAAATAGCTTGCCAGCGACTCTATCGGCGAAAGAAAAGAAGGATATCTTGGAAAAGGCTCACAGTGCCATCATTCTGAGTCTTAAAGATAGAGTTCTCAGGGAAGTATCAAAGGAGACGTCAGCCAGTGGGGTGTGGTCAAAGCTTGAAGGGCTGTACATGACGAAATCTCTAGCGAATCGGCTGTATCTCAAGAAAAGGCTCTATACGTTTCAATTGGCTTCTGATAAGTCAATTAAGGATCATGTGGATGAATTCAATAAGCGGGTGATTGATCTTGAGAACATTGATGTTGAATTGGAAGATGAAAATCAGACAATCATCTTCTTGGCTTCATTGCCACAATCCTATGAGCACTTTGTTGACACTCTCATATTTGGGAGGGAGTCACTGTCAATGGAAGAGGTGCTGGCTGCCATAAATTCAAAAGAATTAAAGCAAAGGTCTGATGTCAAGGATGATGCTGGTGATGGCTTATTTGTAAGGGGAAGACCTGAATCTAGAACTTCTAGAGGCAGGTCAACTTCAAGATTAAAGTCCAAATTCAAGAGGAGATGTTATATCTGTAACTCTGATAAACATCTGAAGAGAGAATGCCCAGATAAACGGAAGAAACAAGCCAATAATCAACAGCATAGAGCACAAGGTAAGATGTCTGTTGATAGTAGTCTTGATGGTTATGATAGTGCAGATGTCCTGATGGTGTCTAAAGGTCGGGTAGATCAAGATTGGATCATGGACTCTAGGTGCTCCTATCATATGACTCCAAGAAGGGAATTCTTCTTAGAATTAAAGATGGTGGAGTTAGGAAGTGTACAACTAGGTGATGACAGACCATGTATGAGCAAAGGCATTGGTTCTGTTACACTCAAGTTGGAGAGTGGGGTGGAGTTCACTCTTGATCAGGTTAGGTACATACCTGAGCTCAAGAGGAACCTCATCTCACTAGGTACTCTTGAAAGCCAAGGAAGCAATTTAAGTCTCAAGAATGGGAAGGTGAAAGTAATCAAGGGGTTATTAGTTATGTTGTTAGGCTCAAGAAAAGAGAACAACATATATGTTCTTGATGGTAAAGTCATCTGTGGTGCTGCATCAGTTGCTGATGTCAATAAGATGAACACTCCTGCTTTGTGGCACAAGAGAACGGGCCACATAAGTGATCAGGGGTTGACTGAACTGAGAAATCAAGAAATCATCATTGGGGTTAGTGGCTGTGATATGGGATTCTGTGAGCATTATGTATTGGACAAGTCAACAAGGGTCAAGTTTGCCAGAGGAGTACATGAGACAAGGGATATTCTTGAATACATTCATGCAGACTTATGGGGTCCTACAAGAACCAATTCTCTTAGTGGAGGAAGATACTTCTTGTCTATCATTGATGATAAATCAAGAAGGGTTTGGGTATATATCCTTAAGCATAAGGATGAAGCATTCTTGAAGTTTAAGGAATGGAAGCAGCTGGTTGAAATACAGACTGGCAAAAGGGTTAAGAAACTAAGAACTGACAATGGTATGGAATTTTGTAGTTCTTTGTTCAATAAGTTTTGTAAGGAACATGGTATTGGTAGGCATTTAACAGTGCCATACACCCCTCAGCAAAATGGATTAGCTGAGAGGATGAATAGGACCTTGCTTAACAAGGTCAGGTGCATGTTGTCTGAATTAGGAATGCCAAAGTCCTTTTGGGCAGAGGCAGTGACAATTGCAGCATATCTTGTTAACAGGTCTCCTTTATCAGCTATTAATATGAAGACTCCTATGGAGATGTGGACTGGTGTTAAACCTGATAGCAGTCATTTGAGGGTGTTTGGTTCTTTAGCCTATGCTCATGTTAAGAAAGACAAGCTTGATCCTAGAGCTCTAAGATGTGTGTTGCTGGGCTATCCTGAGGGTGTAAAGGGCTACAGATTATAGAGAATTGATGATGGTAGTCCTAAGGTAATAATTAGTAGAGATGTGGTCTTCAGAGAGGAGGTGGTTTATAGGGATCTGTTTGATAAAAAGAAAGAACAGGATGATCTGGTGGATGATGTTCATATTGAGGTGGAGTCTAAAGCTTCCGAAGGCTGTTCAAAATCTTCTGAAGGTTTGGAAATCTTCCGAAGGTATTCTAAAATCTTCCGAAGGTATTCCCAAATCTTCCGAAGATTTTCCCAAATCTTTCGAAGGCATTTCCAAGTCTTCCGAAGGCATTCCCAAATCTTCCGAAGGCATTCCCAAGTCTTCCGAAGGCATTCCCAAGTCTTTCGAAGGTTTTCTCAAATCTTCCGAAGGTACTTTTGAAATAGCAGAAAGCTCACAGCAGGGTTCACACTCTTCACACTCATTAGGTGACTATAGTTTGGCTAGAGATAGAGCCAAAAGGCAGCCTGTGATGCCTGCTAGATATAGAACTAATGAAGATATCTCAGGATTTGTTTTCAATGTAGCTCAAAAGAGTGTATTATGGAGCCATTGTCATATGGTGAGGCTGTTGAGTCAGTGGATAAAGATAAATGGATGGGTGCTATGGTAGATGAGATGGATTCTTTGAGAAAGAATCACACATGGGTGTTGGTGGACAAACCAGCAGGGCAGAAGTTAGTTGACTGCAAGTGGCTATATAAGCTGAAGGAGGGGTTAACTAAGGCTGATCCACTTAGGTTTAAGGCTAGGCTGGTGGCTAGGGGTTTTACACAGAGAGATGGCATTGATTACAATATGGTTTTCTCTCCTGTGGTAAAACACTCTTCAATTAGAGTAATGTTGTCCATGGTAGCTGCTAATAACATGAAGCTTAAACAACTTGATGTTAAAACAGTTTTTCTTCATGGTACTCTAGATGAAGAAATCTATATTGTCACACCCCAACCTTAACGGCGAAAACGTTGAGATGTCAGGGTTAAGATTGTTCATGCCACACAACGCTAAATCAAAGTGTAAATATTATTAAATTCCAAGTTCATGCCATACATAAATGTAAAGCATAAGTTTCAATCAAACGACATGTCACACCCCAACCTTGACGGCGGAAACGTCGAGATGTGAGGGTTAAGATTGTTCGTGCCACACAACGCTAATTTAAAGTGTCAATAATATTAAATATCAATATTCATGACATACATTTATGAAATAACATAAGTTCAAACATTCAATAATACATAAGATTTCCAACATCATGTGATAATAATTGTCTTTTTATTTTTAATCTTGGTCCAATCCTAGATGTAAGCAAGTCTTCAATAACAAGCTAAGCAGTACCATTTTCTGAAACACGTTAAAAATAATGTCAACAATATGTTGGTGAGTTTTCATAGATTTTCATACATAGATATATATCAAAGATTGCAATTCACGTCATAGGTTATTGAATAAAGTAAATAAAGATGGATGATCAAATGTAACAATCAAACCTTGACAAATATGGCCATTACAAGATTAAACGATTAGCTAAGTGTACTTGGTTCCCATAGTGCTCAAGAATACGACACTAGGAGCCGGCAATAACCTCGGCTTTAGCACCAAATAGGCTTGTCAGGCCCGTAGATCTATGACGTCGCCAGGCTAGCAATAGTTAATGATTGTATCTTACAAGAGTCATCACATGATAATTACAAGTGTTCAAATAACTATGACAACATAAAATGAATTGCACAAGTGTTAGAAGATTAAAACGTGGATACAAGTGTGGTTATGATACAAATAACATGTTTCACCCCAAAGTGTGAAATAAATAAAGAGGGGTATGAAAACTCACATGACTAATAAATAAGTCTTGTATATAATGCCGAGGATACGATAACGTTCAACCTAAATGAAACGTCGTGTTAAGTTAATCATGGTGATTTTGGTATTATATTTATAAACCGTTAGCCCATGATTTTTATGTTGTTAAATAGATGTAATTTATTATTATTTTGGTAATTAAATGATTTAAACGAGAATTTTAGTGATTAACACTATTAATAAAAGTTATACTTTTATTATCAAAAGAGGTATTATTTACTATTTAATAACGTAGTAAATTTGTAATTTTAAAAGATTAAGATAATTCTATCAATTATAATAGATGCACATTTTAAATATGTACATATTCATATTTTTCTTTTCTTTTAAATATACAAAAATTTGTAAATATGTTTTATAAAGAAGGATTTACTAAGTTAAAATCCTTTGAAAATTTAAAAGAGACTATTTTAATTACGAACTAAAATTAATACTAAATTTATATTTTGTAACTATTTTTATAAAAAAAATTAAAATTATAAGAGTTTATTAATTAAATTCTTAAGAAATTTAAAAAGAAAAGGTTTTATATAATTTCTGATTTAAAATAATTTTTATTTGATTAATAATGATATTAGAAAATTTTTTGAAATTTAATAATTATAAAAAGACCTTAAAAAAATATAATGGCAGGTGCCCGGAGTCGAACCTGGGACCTCCTGCCTAACAATCCATGACTTCAACCGGTTGGGCTAAGCCCTGTTTGGTGTTATGAATAGAAAACAAAATTTAAAAACCTTTTTCAGCAGAATCCCTAAATTCACTAAGAACCCTAATTCGAACTTGATCAAATTGACCCACCAATCGATGATTACACCCAATTTAACCATGGGGTTTTTGTTCCCCATGTGAAACCGAGTATATATATGTACTCAATTACCTGGTTTAATTGCGGGATCAACGGGTTCGAGTTCGTGCTAATACCGCGGTTGTGCGAGTTTAAATTTCAATATGTGTGTGTGTTTCAGTGCAATTGGAGCTACAGAGAGTTAGGAAACTCGAATGGGATGATCTTTCTTCGGTGTTATAGTGTCAATTGGGTCGATTTAATGTCCAACGGCCGAAAGATTTATGTCGGATGTTACAGTTCGATTTAAGTGTGAAATTTTCCGTTTCAGGTGAAATTAAACGTACCATTGATTTCTAAATGATTAATTGGTCGTTATAGCATGATTAATTTCATTGATTTGTAGGTAGAAACTGGTTGGAGTGTTAATTGGTTTCGGTTTCGTGTTTTTAAAGCATAATTAAGTCGAATTGGTTGGATGTGAGTTCGAAACTGGTTCGTGAGCGGTTTCTGAATGATTAGGGAGGTTTAATTTCGGTTGATTTCATGTATTTAATTGATTTGGGAGTGGCCGGAGCTCCGCCGGAGTTCCACCGGGGAATCGGGAAGGGGGTTTGGTTTTTTTTTTAAAAAAATATTACACTTAGGCCCCTTTGGTTTTAAAGTTTACTTTTTTAAATCTAAAGTTTTAGTTTTAGTTTTAGACAAATTACAGTTTAGCCCCTGTAGTTTTCAAATTTTTTTATTTTATGCCAAACCTATAATTTTACAAGTTTTAAAAAAATATTAACTTATATTGTTTTTATTTATTAATAATGATTATAATTATTTAATATTACTAGTATTATTATTTTATCATTTTATTATTATTATTATTATTATTATTATTATTATTATTATTAATTATTTAATTATTTAATTATACCCAATTATAATAATTCCAAGAAATTACAAATAAGTCCTCGAATTTACATTAATGACAAATAACACCCCTACAAGAGATAACGGTGATTAACAAACATTTAACAAAATTACGAGAGTTCACAGTCTTCCCAACTTTAAGAATTTTTCTTTCCGAAATTAAAGACAAGACTAAACGAACAGATAGGGATATTTCTTCTTCATGTGATCCTCGCATTCCTAGGTGAACTCAGCTCCACGTTTGTTTTTCCAACGAACCTTGACAATCGGTGTGGTAGATGTTCGGGTCTTCTTCAGTGTTCGATCCATAATCTCGACAGGTTTCTCAACGAAATGCAACGACTCGTCAATTTGGATTTCCTCCAAAGGAACATGCAAATTTTCATCGGCCAAGCATTTCCTCAGATTTGAGACATGGAAGACAGGATGAACCCCACTAAGTTCAAGAGGTAGTTTCAGTTTGTAAGCCACTTTCCCAATTCTTTTTAGAATTTTGAAAGGTCCTACAAAACGTGGGGTTAACTTGCCCTTCTTCCCAAAGCGAACAACACCCTTCCATGGAGAAACCTTGAGAAGAACCATATCGTTGACTTGGAACTCCAACGGTTTGCGTCTTTTATCGGCATAACTCTTTTGATGACTTCTAGCCACTTCAAGGTTATTTCGGATTTTGGAGACTTTGTCGGTCGTTTCTTGAATAAGTTCTGGTCCAGTAATGAAATTCTCACCAATGTCAGTCCAGCAGATCGGAGAACGACATTTACGACCATATAAAGCCTCAAATGGTGCCATCTTGATACTCGAGTGATAACTATTGTTATACGAAAATTCCGCTAACGGCAGATGCGTATCCCAGTCACCACCAAACTCAAGGACATAAAGACGTAGCAAGTCCTCAAGAGTTTGAATTGTTCACTCGGTTTGACCATCCATTTGAGGATGGTAAGCCGTGCTTAAATCCAGTTAAGTACCCAAAAGTTCTTGCATAGAAGACCAGAAATATGAAGTGAAACGAGCATCACGATCGGAAATAATATGCAACGGCACGCCATGACGACTCACAATTTCATCGATGTAGATACGAGCCAACCTTGAGACTTTGTACGTGTCTCGTATAGGTATGAAATGTGCCGTTTTGGTCAAACGGTCAACAATCACCCATATACTATCATGGCCATGAGGAGTACGTGGTAACTTAGTTACGAAATCCATGGATATATGTTTCCATTTCCACATAGGGATTTCGGGCCGTTCAAGTAAACCACTAGGCCGTTGATGTTCAGCTTTAACCCTTGCACATGTGAGGCACTTAGAAACATAAGACGTGATATCTTTCTTCATTCCTGGCCACCAATATTGGCCACGCAGATCCATATACATTTTATCAGACCCGGGATGAATAAAATATCGTGTTTGATGAGCTTCGTTCATAATGAAGTGACGGAGATTATCGCGATTCGGAATCCAAAGTCGATTCATGAAGTACCACATGCCATTCGGTTTTGTTTCTAGTTGTGATCGAACGTTAAAGCTAGATCTTCATCTTTTCCTTCCTCGGTTAGCGCCGCTTGTTGAGCCTCGCGGATGCAAAACTCGAGATCACTATCAATCCTTATGTTTTAAAGCATGATAGTGGCCTCATTAACATCCACATGAATCTCAGTGTCAAATTCCCCTAACGTGTCAAACCATTGTCTTCGATCTTGGATTTCTTGAAGCGAGACAGTCTTGTTATGGATCTTACGACTCAGCGCGTCGGCAACAACATTCGCCTTTCTAGGATGATAGCGAATGTCGCAGTCGTAGTCGCTAATCAATTCAACCCAACATCTTTGTCTCATGTTGAGATCCTTTTGATTGAACACGTGTTGAAGACTCTTGTGGTCGGTGTAGACTATACATTATGTCCCATAAAGATAATGCCGCCAAATCTTCAAAGCAAATACCACGGCACCAAGTTCGAGATCGTGAGTTGTGTAGTTCACCTCATGAACCTTCAATTGTCTTGACGCGTAAGCTATGACCTTGCCTCGTTGTATGAGAACACAACCAAGGCCTTGACTAGACGCATCGCAGTACACAGTGAAATCATCGTTTCCATCTGGGAGGGTTAAGATAGTAGCATTACATAGTTTGCGTTTTAGTGTCTCAAAAGCCTCTTCTTGTTCGGGTCCCCATTCAAAAAGTCTATTCTTTTGAGTTAGCGCCGTAAGCGGTTTAGCAATCTTCGAAAAGTTTGCAATGAACCTACGGTAGTAACCCGCTAAACCCAGAAAAGAACGAACCTCGGTTGGGGTCGTGGGAACACACCAATTCTTCACGGCTTCTATTTTTGCAGGGTCGACGTGAATTCCTTGGCTATTCACCACATGTCCTAGGAATTGAACTTCTTCGAGCCAGAATTCGCACTTTGAGAACTTGGCATATAGTTGTTCCTTATTCAAAAGATCGAGGACTTGACGTAAATGCGATTCGTGATCGATCTTTGTCTTGGAATAGATGAGAATATCATCAATAAACACGATCATGAATTTATCCAAGTACGGTTTACATACTCGATTCATGAGATCCATGAAGACAGCGGGTGCATTAGTCAAGCCAAAAGGCATAACCATGAACTCGTAATGTCCATATTGAGTACGGAACGCGGTCTTTGGAATGTCGTTGTCGTGAACACGTAGTTGATGATACCTAGAACGTAGATCGATCTTTGAGAATTGTGTAGCTCCTTGAAGTTGATCGAAGAGATCATCGATTCGAGGAAGAGAGTATCGGTTCTTGATAGTGAGTTTGTTGAGTTTCCGATAGTCGATGCACATACGGAATGAACCATCTTTCTTCTTTACAAATAGCACGGGTGCACTCCATGGTGAAAAGCTAGGTCGAATAAAACCCTTATCGGTCAACTCTTGCAGTTGACTAGCTAGTTCTTGCATTTCAGATGGTGCAAGACGATAAGGTGACTTAGCCAAGGGGTTCGCACCAGGAATCAAATCGATTTTGAACTCCACTTCTCGAACGGGAGGCAACCCACTAAGATCTTCGGGAAACACCTCAGGAAAATCTCGTACGACAGGAATATCCTTCAATTCCTTCCCCCTGGCTTTCGTGTTAACTACGTAAACCATGAAAGCTATGTAGTTTTTACTCAAGCACTTTCCGGCCTTGATACAAGACATGAGTTTGAGTCTTTGGGATGATCTCTCCCCAAAGACTTTTAAGGTATCACCCAAGGGTAAAGAAATTCGAATGCACTTCTCGAAACATATAATTTCCGCGTGTTGTTTGGCTAACCAATCCATGCCGATAATGATGTCGAAGCTCCCCAGTTTCATAGGAATAAGATCGATAAGTAATTCGTGCTCGTTAAGACTTAAGACACAATCGCGTATCACGACGTCGACTTCAATAGATTTGCCATCGGTGATTTCGACCGTAAAGGATCTTTCTAAGTTAGAACGCGACTTAGAAAGAATAGGCTCGAACTCTAAAGACACGAAACTCTTATCCGCACCCGAATAAAAAGTATAGAGGCATATCTACTATTTACAAGGTACATACCTGCTCAAATATTAAACTATCATTGGCACATGGAAAGCAGGCAGAAATTTTACAAGATAAAGAACGATTAAAGGAAAATAGATACGTACCAATCATTACGTTGTTGTTGGCTTGGGCTTGGTTGGCATTGATGTTGAAAGCCCTTCCTCGAGCCGGTGGCACATTTCCTGTAATGCGAGGACATTGTGGACGGAAATGCCTAGTTTCGCCACAGTTGTAGCAGGCTCGATTAGCAACCATTGCAGCATTATTCGGGGCACGATAGCAAGTAGCCACCAAATGACCATACTTCCCACACAATGAGCAGATCCGGCAAGGAGTGTTCCCCGCATGATGGTACTTGCAGGTGTTGCACATCGGGTATGGTCCAGTATAAGCCCTTGCCACGGGTGCTTGATTTGCAGTGACAGCTTGCCTTTGAGGGGCATTTGGTGCTATCACAACATAATTGCGGCCGATGTGAACTTACGCTTCTTGCCTTTGAATGACGACTCAGCTTTCACCTCCTTTGTTACTTCGGGAGTCACCTTCGCAGTTGACTTGGCACCCTTCACCGTCAAGGCACCAGCCTTAATATGGTTTTCAGTAAGCTGGGCAGTGATATTGATCGCCTCCTCCAAAGTTATGGCCCTACTTCCCACCACAACATCTTGGATTTAAGGTGGTACCCCTTTCATAAACTTCTCGATGCTTCGGGGTACGGTATCCACCATGTGTGGTAGAAGCATGCTTAGTTCGTGATGGCAGGTGGAATATGCCAAATGGTTACCACTGTCCTGTTTTAGATTCATAACTCTTCCTCCAACTTCTGCAGTTCATTTCTCGGGCAGAATTTTTGAACCATTAAGTCCTTAAACTCCTCCCAAGACAACGCCAAGGCAACTTCAGCACCTCAGTTCCTTTTCTCGCTATTCCACCATGTGAGTGCCCGTTGTTGAAGGACACTTACAGCATAGCGGACCTTGAGCTCCTCGGGACACTCGCTATTAATAAAGGTGTTTTCCATACTCTCGAACCACTCGAGAAGTCCAGTGGCTCCTTCCTTTCCACCAAAGCTAGTGGGTTTACATGAGTTAAAGTGCTTGAACGTGCAGTTGCGGTTGTTCCCACCTTGGTTGTTGCTATTCTCCCATGACCATTGTTGCCATCACCACCATTGTTTCCATTGGCGTTGTTGCTGTTGTTGGCCATTAGGGTGCTGCTAAGTTCATCAACCATCATAAGGAGTACAGCAGCCATTTGACGGGCGATCATTGCAGCAAGTTTGCGGTCGGAGGTAGCACGTTTTCCATGATGACGAGACATTCTATAAGATAGTAATAAAGAAAATATAAGTATTCGAAAATAAACCAGTTCAGGAAATCAAGAATTTTTGATATTTTAAATATAACCAGGATGGTTCCATTTGGTACCACATAGCCAATAGGAACATGGACACGTCGGGGTGACTTAATCCCAATTACCTTGAGGAAGATGTGTATGTTGACCATAATTTAGCACTCATCCCAGAAATCCCCAGGTAAGCATAACAGGTCTCGCAATGAGATTTATACGAAATGCTTGCCTTAGCCCGAGGGCCTTTTTCCAGGAAATCCAGAATACAGATGTTTATGTGTCACACACTTCCCTAAGGCAATTAGAATTAAAACCTCAATGAGATTTTCAAGATTTAGATATATCATCTGAGGAATTTTTCTCCATTCGATGAGATTGCGTAGATTTCCACACGTAGTCGAGAATAAGATTTAGAAAGGATTAGTCGCGATAGGATTTAAAGGCATAAGAAGAAGATTAGAGAGTTGGGGTAGACAAAGTTCAAGGCAAAATCCTAAGGCACTATGTTTTTAAATATAAACAAATAACACATAACGAATTGATCATACAACATTATTCCCATTTGCATTATTACTGTTGTTAGCCATTAGAGTGCTACTAAGTTCGGTAACCATGGTTGGGAGGACAGCAGCCCTTTGCCGGGCAATCATCGCGGCAAGTTTGCGGTCGGAGGTAGCACGTTTTCCTTGATGACGAGACATTCTATAAGATAGAAATAAAAAAGATATTAGAATTTGGTAATAAACCAGTTCAATAAATCATGAATTTTTTATATTTACAAATATAAACAGGATGGTTCCATTTGGTACCACACAGCCAATAGGAACATGGACACGTCGAGGTGACTTAATCCCAATTACCTTGGGGAAATGTGTATGTTGACTATAATTTAGCACTCATCCTGGAAATCCCCAGGTAAGCATAACAGGTCCCGCAATGGGATTTATACGAAATGCTTGCCTTAGCCCGAGGGCCTTTTGCCAGGAAATCCAGAATACAGGTGTTTATTTGTCACACACTTCCCTATGGGCTATTAGAATTAAAACCTCGATGAGATTTTCAAGTTCTAGACATATCGTCTAAGGGATTTTACCCACATGATAAGATGCGTAGAATTCCACACGTAGTCGAGAATAAGTTTTAGAAGAGATTAGACGCGGTAGAACTTAAAGGCACATGAAGATGATTAGGAAGTTAGGGTATACAAGGTTCAAGTCATACTCCTAAGGCACCATTTTCTAAATATAATCAAATAACACATAAATGATTTATCATGCAACATGTAACGTCATGTAATAGACATATAAGCAAGCTTACAAGATTATAACAAATATTCATGAAGAGGGGTCCCTAGGTTAACCATAGTCTAGGCCACCATTTCTAATAACCTACTTCTCTATAGTTATGGGCTCTGATACCAATCTGTCACACCCCAACCATAACGGCAGAAACATTGAGATGTGAGGGTTAAGATTGTTCATGCCACACAACGCTAAATCAAAGTGTAAATATTATTAAATTCCAAGTTCATGACATACATAAATGTAAAGCATAAGTTTCAATCAAACGAAATAACAAGAGTTCAAATAGCATCATGTGACAAAATATGTCATTTTATTAATCTCTAGGTCCAATCCTAGATGTTTACAAGTCTTCATGAGCAACTAAGCGGGATCATTTCCTGAAACATGTTAAAAATAATGTCAACATATAATATTAGTGAGTTTCCATAGGTTGCACACATATATATATATATATATATATATATATATATATATATATATATATATATATATATATAAACAATAAGTTGGCAATTCATGTCATAGGTTATAGAATAATATAATAATAAATGGATAAACAAATGTAACAATCAAACCTCGACAAATATGGCCACAACATGATTTTACGATTAGCTAAGTGTACTTGGTTCCCATAGTGATCAAGAAATACGTCATTAGGAGCCGGCAATACCTCGGCTTTAGCACCAAATAGGCTTGTCAGGCCCATAGATCTATGACGTCGCTAGGCTAGCAGTAGTTAATGATTGTATCTTACAAGTGTTATCACATGATAATTACAAGAGTCCAAATAACCATAGCAAAATAAGATGAATTGCACAAGTGTTACAAGAGTAAAAACGTATCTACAAGTGTGTTTACGATAAGGTTAACATGTTTCACCCTAAAAGTGTGAAATAATATAAAATGGGGTATGGAAAACTCACATGAATTATAAGGATGAATGTATAAGAAGTCTTGTACTAAACGCCGAAGATTCGTTAAAGTTCAACCTAAAGAACGACGTATTAAGTTAATCATGATTATTATAATGTTAGTGGTACTCAGGAATCTATGGTTTAAATTTAGGCTTTTGGATAACAATGTAACATTATAACGATATTAATTTTATATCGCTTAGTCCACGATTTTAAATTCTAAAATAGATACATTTTAATATTTAAATGATTAAATAAGAATTTTATGATAGAATCATTAATAAAAGTTAAACTTTTATTATTAAGGAATTATTATTTACTATTTGATACAATAGTAAATTTGTGATTTTAAATGATTAAAATAATTCTATTAATCACAATAGATGTACATTTTAAATATGTACATATATATACTTATTTTCTTTTAAATACATTTTGTAAATATATTTTATAAAAATTGAGGAATTTATTAAATTGTAATTCTTGAGAATTAAAGGAGATTAATTTTATTACAAAATTAATAATAAATTATATTGTGTAACAATTTTTATAATTTTCAAAATAAAAGAATAAGGATTTATTAATTGAATTTCTAAAAAAAATTAAAAGAAAATAATTTTATTTGGTTTTTGGTTAAAAATGGTTTTTATATAATTAATAATAATATTAGAATGTTTTCTGGATTTTAAAACTCAAAAAAAAAAAAAAAAACACTTTAAAAAAAAATAAAAGCAGGGACTCGGGTTCGAACCCGGGTCCCTAGCCACACCACCACAAGCTTAAACCACTGGGCCAAGGCCCTGGTTTGTGTTAAGTTTCAGAAATCGAAAGTTAAATCAAATTACCCAGAAGATCCCCAATTCACATAAACCCTAAAAATCAAAATCGATCAAATTGATCATCCAATCGATAATGATAACAAAATTAACCATGGGGCTTTGATTCCCCATGGTTAATCAAGTGTGTAGCTGATTCTAATTACCTGAATTCGATTGAATTTGTGAAGACAAAACGATGAATAGGTCGCCTGTTCTGGTTTGTAGAATTCGATGTGTGTGTGTTGTTTATGAAATTGAGCTTACAGAGAGTTGGAAAGGGACGAATGCCACCTTAACCCTCTGTTAAATAGTCCCAATTGAAACCGTTTCATGCTCATCGAGTTCAATTTTGCTTCGCATGGTTATATTGCAATTCAAACAGAGTTAAGGCTTCATTATGTGTGATTAACACACCATTGATTTCGTATTGATTGGTTGAACGTTGGGACATGATTAATTTCACTAATAATAAGTTTTAATTGCAGAATTGATTTGGGTTTTGAGTGTGAGATTGATGAAAACCGGCGATTAATGTCGAGTTAATTCGGTTGTGGGTTCGAAACTGGTGTACGATTGTAAATGGGCAGTTTAATTCGATTAAAAATGATGCATTTCGGGGTGTTGAGATGGCCGGAGCTCCAGCGGAAGTTTCACCGGGAAATCGTGGTTTGGGAAATTAAATTTAAAGAAATTACACTTTAGTCCCTGCATTTTCTGAGTTACCCATTTTAACCCAAAGTTTGGGTTTTGTTTTAAAACAAAATTACAGTTTGGTCCCTGGGGTTTTAATGTTATTATTTTATGCCCAAAATAATAAATTACAAGTTTTTAAAAATATTAAACTTATATTGTTTTTATTTATTTTTAAATGTTATCACCTGTTATGTTTATTATTATTATTATTAGTATTATTATTTTTATTATTTCTATTATTATTATTATTATTATTATTATTATTATTATTATTATACTTGTTATTATTATTATTATTCTTATTATTATTAACTTAATTATTTAATAATAACACAAATTATAAGAAATCTAAATACCCAAAAGAGATTAAGATACAAGGATTTACAAATGAGCCCTTATATTTGTTTTAATGACAAAACAAACACTTACAAGAGATAACGAAATTAACAAACATTTAACAAAAAAAATACGAGAGGTCACATATATGAGACAGCCAGCTGGGTTTGTAAAACCAGCAGAAGAAGACAAGGTGTGTTTACTCAAAAGGTCTCTTTATGGGTTAAAACAGTCTCCAAGGTGTTGGTATAAATGGTTTGATGATTATATACTTAGTCAGCAATTTCATAGAAGTAGCTATGACAGCTGTGTGTATTTCAAGTGCTACCAGCCTGGTGAGTATGTTTATTTGTTACTCTATGTTGATGACATGTTAGTGTGTTGTAAGGATCAGTCTCAAATAAAGTTAACAAAGGAGTTGTTGCATAAAGAGTTTGAGATGAAAGATCTGGGGGTAGCAAAGAAGATCTTAGGTATGGAGATCTCAAGGGATTTGGTCAATCAGAGGTTGTTCTTGACTTAAACCGGCTACATAGATAAGGTGTTATCTCATTACTCAATGGATGGTAGCAAGTGTGTGCAGACACCTTTGGGTCAACACTTTAAGCTTTCATTAAAGGATTCTCCTACTCAAGAGGAAGATGTTAGAAGGATGCAGAAGGTCCCCTATGCTAATGTCGTTGGTAGTTTAATGTACCTAATGGTCTGTACCAGGCCAGATATTGCATATGCTGTAAGCATTGTGAGCAAGTATCTATCAAATCCATGTAAACTTCATTGGGAGGCAGTGAAGTGGATTTTGAGGTACTTAAATGGTACAAGGCATGTAGGATTAGTGTTTGGTAATTGCCAAGATTCAAAGCCCAGTATTCTTGGTTATGTTGATGCTGATTTTGCCAAAGATCTTGATAAAGGCAAGTCTACTACTGGGTATGTTTTCAAGGTGTTTGATGGTGTTGTGAGCTAGAAGTCTTCCCTTCAGCATGTAGTTGCTTTGTCAACTACTGAGGCAGAGTATATTGCTCTTATTGAAGCTGTGAAGGAATCTCTTTGGTTGAATGGTTTTGTATCTGAATTGGGGGTTGATTTGGTTGATACTTTGATTCTCTGTGACAATCCAGGTGCGGTGAATTTGTCAAAGAATCAAGTATATCATGGACGAACTAAGCATATCAATGTCAGATTACATTTTATCCGAGAGGTTATTCAATCCAAAGAGATTAGAGTTGCTCATGTTGATACAGAGAATAATGCAGCGGATGCCTTAACCAAGGTGGTTCTAGGATCCAAGTTTACCAAGTGTTTGGAGATATTGGATGTGGGCTAGAATTGATCATGTATTAAGGTGGAGAATGTAGTGTATATAGTATAAGGAACAATTTTGTCAACTTTGTTTTCTTAAAGGCTAGAATGTGTAATAGTTCGCCTATTAATAGTTAGTTAATAGGCGGGCTTAGTAACTGTTTTTATTTTGTACTTTCATTTAGAGTTCTTGTTCTTTTGTTTTGTAATCGTTCATAATCATTCAATTGAAATCATTGGAGTTTGTTGTTGATTGGTGTGTAATCGATTGCTTCGAGTTCATAATCTTCAGTGTAGATTGGTTTAATTTTTCTACACAAGTTCAGAAATTTAATCTAAACTGAATTAAACTTAGCTTGAAGTTTCATCTTTTTTAATATAAATTTTCATTTTAGCTCTTTCTTCTTCAAGCAATCAAGCCTCCAAAATAAGCAAACACATGTGAATAATGGGTATTATAACATTATTGTTACGTTTAATATACAATTGATATGTAACAAAGCGTACGTAAGATGCCCACAATTTGTTCTGATCCTTTAACTAAGATTCCATCGATTTGTTACAATTCGTTGTTCGTCGCCCCCTGTCTTCATCAGTCAATTTCTTTTGATAGTGATGGAAGTAAATTAGTGAATTATGGGACAGAACACATATTTTATTTTTGAGTTTATGATGAAGAGGAAACGGATGAGTTGATAAATTGTGGGTACGAGAAAACAGAAAGAGAAAACAAATGAATTATGTGCAGAAAGCATGTCTTTGATTTCTGTTTGATCTCACTTTAAGCGATAACGTATCTTTCCTAAGATCAAAATGGAATAGAAGAGAAGGCCATTCTTGAAATCATGGGATTTAGTGAGGAAGAGGAAACATTTTTGGGATTGGTGGGTTTTTTTTTCTTACTGTTATTAATATTTCATTGGAATGTTTAAAAACTCGAGAGTAATTCATTCTATTTACCAACCAAACAACAAGTTTGGACGAAAAAGCTTTTCATTTCCAGATTATTTTTAGCGAATTCCATAAATCAAACATCGACATATCTGTGTAAAATTCTAGAAATCTTAGGTTTCGTTGTAAATTTGGTTTAAAACGATCAAATATTTTTAAGGGTTCCATGTAGGAGAATAGTTAATGATTTATATAAAATTTAAATAATTAATTATGATATTCAAGTGTTACACAAAGTTCTTTATTTTTAGAATGACTATGTTATAAGCAATGATAGAAAATGGTACTTATTTTTGTTTAGAAAATAAAATAAGATTCTTACCATTTTAAAGTGTTATTGCACTTAAGTTAACCACAAGTTATGGTTTACTTTCAAAAGGTGATACTTTGTATATAATGCATGTATCAACTACAACACTTCCCTTAAATAAAAAGGCAAGTCGCACTCTTTCCCCTTCATGAAATTGCTAAATTTGAATACAACATGTTTGCTTTAATATTGAACATTTTGCCACTTTATTGAAATAGTCAAACTAATAAACTCAGAAATTTTTTGTACAACGAGATTTGAACTAATAAACATTAAGTTGTAGGATCAAACTTTTTATACCATCAGGTAAAAAGACTTAGTGATAAAACTTCTTTTTATATCAATAGTCGTATTTTTTTTTGAACGGCAGATTAGATTATTTATAAATACAAAAATTTATAAGTTTATACAATGTCATAGCACACTACTTAAGTTCTCGATAACACTTGCAACTGCCATTAATAATGGTACATATAGTCAAATTTCCGTAGTGTTATTTAGTTGCATATTAAAGGGCTTAATGGAACTTAAAATCCCATTAATGGATCTTTAATGATTGATCAGTTTTTTCATTTCCTTGAGCTAAATATCAAGAGCTATACTCTATATATGAGATACACCACACAAAGACGCTATGACACACACCACTCCCAAGGCAACACAAATTATCAGTGTAATTTTAAACAAGTTTGATTTTCTCTAACAATATTGTTATACTTTAAGAGACAAACACATATAAGGAATTTGTTTTAAACGAATTTTGTTGTATATCTCACGACCTCAATCATTCTTTTTTTTTTTTTGAATGGATGACCTCAACCATTCATCTTGTCTTTTTGTTTGATTTCGCTTCCCGTAGTATATTTCAAAAGTGTTTTTTTTTTTAATTTATGTATATTCCCATTGGCGTTGTATTTATCAACACCATAACTATACCCGATTAAAATTATTTTAAGATATAGTATTTTATTAAATATCAAAGTAACTATTTGATAAATCAAGATATAACAGGTTAAAGTATTAATTGTCAACAAATATAAACTCAAACCCACTAGTTTTATGCAACGTGGATTTTAATCATCTTAAAACATTTCTTAGTTTCATAAAGATGAGTTGATAAACAAAATTTGCGTAGAAAAATGGATATTGAAATGGTCAAACGTACAATCCATCGTGCACAAAGTACAAGTATGTTCCAACATGCATGTGCCCATGAAAGTAAAGGGTCTTGTGATGCGTTGCTCTTCTTTTAAATGCAAAAAAGAATTGAGTATAAAGTTGATTGATGATTTCACACACAAACACACATGAATAAAGGTTTCAATAGAGTGAACTTTTAATTTTAGGGAGAGAACAAGAGTAGTTACTAATTTACGAGTTCAAAATATTATTATTATTTTCTTTGACATAATTTAATAAATTTAGTATATATAAACAGAATCATATAACAACCTTACAAGAACCTTTTATATATTTATTAAAACTGCAAATACAGACACTCATCAAATCATATCTTGCTCTTAAATATACATCATTATCCATCATGAGACTGAACTATCAATCTTATCCGGACATCACTATGTACACACCATTTACAAATCATAAATATGTTGAATTGTAACTTGAATTTTCCCTGACTAAACAAATAACAAACTTATTAATTATAAATTCATGAAAGTAGTTATCTTTTTGGTGTTATATGTCTCGTGTTAGGAAAAACCACACCTTTAGTTATGAGATACATGACTCGAGGTCAGCTTATCTACTCTCGATCGCATAGACGCATACTATACTTTCATTGCACTAAACCAACTTAACTAAACGCATCTGTGACTACAGTTCACGTATAAGCTAGTTTCCTTTGTGTGTGATAGAAAAATTGTTCCGTTTACGATGAATAACAGTAATACGCGACACAAACTTGCCTAGTATCTATAATCTCACATATCCATTGTCAGCACTTGATGCCCTTTGTGTTCTACCCGACTTTCATACTCATTGATTATTAATTAATATCTCTAAATATGCCATAACCTATTGTTCAACAAGAAATGGCTCACAAACGTCCAAATTATAGAAAAGGAAGCCTCCTATTCCTTGGGTTAACTTAATGGGATGCTACATTTTGTCATATAGCATACCTTAGACTATTTTGAGTCAAGCGGTTATTTGTGGGCCATTGTAAGTATTTAATGGTTTTGAATTGTTAGCTTTGAATACTTTTATATTTTCTAAAATTTGTTTATTTACTTTTTTTTACAACTTGTGGATGATTCGGTTAAATGGATGTTACTAGGGCTGCAAACGAACTGAACGTTCAGCGAACAGTTCGTGAACTGTTAGGCGGGAAGTTCGTTTATGTTAGTTCGTTTAGTAAATGAACGAACACGAACAAGAAAATTTCGTTCGTTTAACTAAACGAACAAACATGAACACAAGCCGTGTTCGTTCGTTTATGTTCGTGAACGTTCGATAATGTGTTCGTTTATGTTCGTTAATGTCCGTTCGTGAATGTTCTATAATGTGTTCGTTAATGTGTTCAATTATGTTCTAATTTTTGTGTTAGTTATTTTTTATGACAGTTATGTCAAGTGTTTTTAGATATTTATATTACGTGTTTATTTATTTTTGGTAAATTTTATGATGAAAATACAAATTTCATTCTAAAATAAGTATGTAATCATTTGTATTCGTTTGTGTTCATACACTTCTTTGTGTTCGTCATGTTCATGAATATTTGTTTGTTTTCGTTTATCTTGCTTGTGTTCGTTTGCGTTCGGTAAGTGTTCGTGAACAGTTCATGAACATGTTCATTTCCTTAATGAACGAACACGAACAAGGAAATTCGTTAGGTAAGTGTTTGTGAACAGTTCATGAACAAGTTTTTTTCTTAATGAACGAACACGAACAAGGCCTTGTTCGTGTTCGTTCGGTTCGTTTGCAGCCCTAGATGTTACAATATCATGAAGAACAAGTCACTACACATGGGTCATGATGCGTTTGTCGATTCTAGTTATATGTTTAGATCATTTGTTAGTCCTAGAAGATAGTAAGACGACGTTTTATCTATTGAAGAGACCTTGAAACATTAGCCTATATGGTGGGACGTTGATACAACAAGTAGGGGTGTGTATGGGTGTTTGGTTTGGTTTTAGCCTAAATCGAAACCAAAAACTGATATTTCGTTTTCTAGGTTTTTAAAACCATTTGCTTTCGGTTTTTGCGGTTTTTGGTTTTCGATTCTCACTTCGGTTTTGGTTTTTTTCGGTTTTACCATTTAGGCTTCAAGTTTTTAAAAAAAAATTTGGTCCAAGTTAATGAATGTAAACTAAAATATTTAGCCTTACATCATGTTGATATTTAAATTTAATCTACATATTCTTATAAATTATTTACATTAAAATATATTGCATTTCATAAAATGCAATAACAAAACATTCAATAAAACATTTTAATCTACCAATTCAAACAAAGAATTTTAAAGATTATTCTTAGAATCTAAATATTCAAAATAAATTTTGATAATATAAGTTAAATAAGTAAATAATGAGCTAATCATGTTCATAAGTATATGAATACACATCTAAATTTAAAAGTTTGGTTTGTATGGTTTTGATTCGATTTTTTCGGTTTTTGTTACAAGCAAAACCGAAAAAATCAGTTTTTATAAAATCATCAAATCAAACCGTCGTTTGTTTCGGTTTTTTTGTTCGGTTTTGTAGGTTATTTCGGCTACAGTTCGGTTATTATTGTTTTTTGCACACCCCTAATAGCAAGTATGTTCAAGTAAGATTTTTTTTATCTAAAACAATATATGTATAATATTGATGTCATAACATATATAAATTTTTTGTTAACAAGACATTGCTTCCTTGTGAAGTTGCATATGTAGTCTTTTGAGATGATCTTACTTGAGAACAATGTATTTAAAACCGGACCAGATAACAAACTGGTCATCTTAGTGGTTTATTGGTCGATCGGATCAGCCGGACTGGTTGTACCAGCCGGACCGGTTGAATTAGATTTAAGAATCGAATGACATCATATTCAAAAAAATCAGTGTTATTACATCCATTTAAAAAATGAAAATACTATATTTTTGGGATGTATTTACACTTTTAACACAATATGAACACTTAGGTATTATATACATGTAACATAAATTGTGAAATTAATTAAAAAAATGAGATGTTGAAAGAAAAAATATATATAAAAAGTTTTGAAATCCAGTCTGACCACACAGTCCGGTTCATTGATCCGACTAGTAACCAACCAGTTCAAATAAAAACGGTTCAAATACACATAATAGGATCGGTTCCCAATCCAACCGATCCGACCGGCCTATACGGTCCGATTCTAAAAACAATGCTCAAGAGTAAACAGAGTTATATTCATAAGGAAGAAAAGCTGGTTGGATTTTTTTCTTTATGTTTCTATATGGTGTGCTGAGGCAAAGGGTGGAGGATTTTAGAATATGTTCATAGAGAAGTTAGCTTTAGATCATAATAAATGAATAAAACTAGAATTTAAAGCTTAACGTTCCACTAGAAATTATAAAGGTTTTACCACTCATGAATTCTATAGCTTGCGTTACACACCTATTTAGACGGGTTCAAAAAATGCCTCTTTGTTATAGTCATATATGAAATTATTACTATGAATTGTAATATTTAATAAATAAACAAACAATCTTGACAATAATGTTACTTCACAACCCTATATTCCTTGTTAAGGTGCTTGGATGTCTCATACATCCTCTTGTTATATTAAGTTAAGAACGTTTATAGGACATTAGGGCTTAAATAATGTAGCAAGTGATGTTAATAACATAATACAACCTTAGCACACACATAGCTTAATCAGTTTACTACATGTTTCACAAATAAAAGACGGACTTAGTAGCAAAGACTGAAAATGTTAGGATCAGGCTTCAATAAACATCACTTTGCGTTGAATTGAATGAACGTGGATTGACATAGAAAACAAAATATAATGTTATTAATTTAAATTTTAAAGTGAACATGAATAATGAAGAACAACCTATGTGAGAAAACCACTTGTCATCATATATTAAACTGAATTATGGATTACAAGGACAAATTACAATTGCTCAAGCTCGCTCCCCCCTTAATCTAGACTATCTATGATGTTTCTCTCACACACTTCTCTCACTAGTAAAACAATCAACCTTCAGTTGCAACTCATCATAAAGAAGATTAGTTGCTTTCTTCATATAAGCCTTCACTTGCCACTATAGAATAGATGACTTGCATTCATGGGTCTCTTCTTCAAGTGGTTAAAGGATTGTTTGACTGAATAAGAGTTAGCCTTTAAATCATTTAGCATATTTTTAAAATTTACTCATTCTAAGGTTTCATAAACCAAGAAGTGACTTTTACGTAAACCAAATACATTTTACCTCTGATCAATTCAGACGTACTCTCATAATAAAACCACTAAAAAACTATAAAACAACCCTTAAAATTAGTTGCAAGTCATCTGTTGCAACCAACCTTAAGAGTAACTGAGCTTTAGTAAGGATATTAGATTATTTTGTACCATTAGTTCCAGACCCCCCAACATAGAATAATCGATTTACTAAGCGTGCATACTAGCACTACTAGAAAAAGACTAATGCAATTTTTTTGAAGCAACATTTCAAAAAAAGTTATAACTTAAAAAAAAGTTGTATTAAAAAATTGTTCTAGATCTAATATAACTTTATCTAATACAGATTTTGATAAAAAAAATAATTTTGTTTTAGGCTTATGCAATTTTTTTAAAGGTTAATCGAACTTTTTGAAGAGTTGCATTAACTTCATTACAGGTATAAACCTATAGAAAAATTATTATTATTAGTCCTTTCATCAATTTCTTCCTCCATGGAAAAACATGTAGCAGAACCAAGCTATATGTGTTGAGAATGCTTTGTATAGTGTAGACATTTTTAACTTCACAAAAGACGAGAACATGCAAACACCAACAACATATTCACTATAATGTAGAGAAGTTGTTTAGAAAGATATACTATCCGAACCAGACACATATATATGTTGTCTTTTGCTAAGCTAAGAACCGCTTACAGAAAACGGTATTCTACATGTGAGTAGTTTCTTGAAGAAGTTTTCATTATTTTAAAATTTATCTCAAGTTTCTATAATATTTTTGATGATAATTTTTACGTTATAATTTCACTATATTATAGAAGTTCTACTAGACATTTCAAGAATAAATTGCAACGTTCAAATATGGCCATAGTACTACAACATAGTACAAACATAGCTACCCACATATTCATGGCCATTGTCCATTGCTGTATAACACATCAAATCTCATAAATTCTTTGGGATAAATAAGAATTATTTCTCCTTTTATGAATGGATAATATACCCTAATTAACATATATAATGAATATTTTTCACGTACATGATAATCTTAGAGTAATAATTTCCTGATAATTATCTTTTTCTAACAATTTTCACCAATCTATATTTTCATTGCACTTATCATGTGCATCTTATTATGCTACATTCTTTTCTAACCATTGCTATACGCATTTTCATCATTGGTGATAGTAAGAGCGTTTCACTATCATTTTTTCTATTTTAAATAGTTCAAAATGAGTTGAAAAATATAATACAACCAACTAACAAAATTAAATTTGACATGTTGCAAGGTAGTTTTAAATTTTTCACTGTAGATGCAGGGAGTTTCAAAATTTTCATACACCCTAACGTCTTCTGGTCCTAAAAGCATATAATTACTGGGTGTCGTGATCTGAGGGACTAAACATGTTCTTCTTCATGTCGGGTACGTGGTATACGTCTTTGTGAACAAGGTCTTTCCTATATGGTTTCCTTTTGTTTTGTTATATAATTATCAATCTGTTCATAAGTCATAAACTTTACGTGATAATTAATCAAATGTTTGTTAAGTGGTCATTAGATATTTAAGATTATAAACATCTAAAATGGCTTGCCTGTGAATAAAGAGTGGTAAAAATGTAATGCAAAATGAAACTTTTCAAGGGTTATGTTGTTAATTTTGAAAAATCATCAAAGAGAAGTTACTTCATGAAGGACTATATATACTTCTTTAAATTGTTGGAAATATCCTAACCAAATGCATGCTGGTTACCTTATGCTTAAGATGATGAAAAGGCTTTTTTTGCAAGTTATAAAACTTTAGTGGCCAAACTACGAAAGTCTAAATCTCCATTCTAGTTCGTTGTCTTATTCTAATTATAACTAGGAGTCATATTTTCGCTACGGGGCAAAACAACACCCATTTTTAGTCTTATCAAATGCGGTAACATATTAATTAACTTTACCTAATGAAGTTACGTGTGCATCCAATCAGCACATACAAATAGCTATAAACATATACATATACGTAGGCATGTTTCAGGTTCGTAGAACAAAATAAAATGATATCTAAGGAATCCAAATAGAAATAAACACGTTATAACTGTGTATTCAGAATTTAAAAAGATATGACTCTATTACGCTTAAAAAAGAATAAACAAATATTTCAAATAATTAGAACATTGGTAACCTCTTGAAAATTCAAGTAAATGTTAAATATAATCAAAGATTTAGTAAAAATGAAACCTAAAAAAATAAATCAAATACTAATTTTAATTTTAATAGATAATAAATAAAGTCACACATATCAAAATGAAAATAAGAGAAAACCTCATAAAAAATCCCGCAGAAGAAAAAAAACTATTTTAAAATGTATTTAAAAAAACCAAAAACAAAAAATGGAAAAATGAAACTGGCAAGGATGGAGGGTTGGGGTCGAACCCGGGTGTCCAGCTTTATAGGGATCTCTTAATCATTGTGCAAAACCTATGTTTGTAAACTCGTGTCAAACAAAAAAATAAAAAGAGAAATAGACCAGTTGGTGCCCCACTAACATTGAAGTAATGTAGACCAAATATTGGAAATGTTATCATGTAAAATTTGTATCATTTAATTTGATTAGATATCACCTTTTAAATTATATAGTCAAAACAAAAATCTGAAGCTTATTAAGTATTTTAATATAACAATAAAATACTGTTACATTCGGCTAACACATAAAAGGGTCGGTAAAAAAATTGAAAAACAAAATTATAACTAGGAATTATGCGTGACAAATAGAAACAATCGTCAAGCTACACCCTAATAATTACTCTAAAGATGTGGCGGTTTGAAATTTAAAAGTTTTGATATTTTTACTTCTAGTGTATAATATTCTTTTAACTTTTACTACACAATATTATACGTAAACTCAATCGCAAATACAACAACTAATGCACGTCAATTTATGATAAAATTATATTCAAATATAGATAAACATAGATATTCGAATTTACATAAAAAGTTATATATTAAAATTTAGTAAATAAAACGAAATTATACTTTAAATATAAAGGTTAATTATGAAACAAATAGTCACGTTATAGTAGTTCATAACTTCATATTCAGCAATCATCATATGTGATGATCGTTTATGAGGTTGAATAAATGGATGATGTAACAGTGATAGACGAATTCATGATCACATGTCATCCTATTATAAATGTCCGTACATGACCATTTTTCACAGATGGCTACGGATGACATTTCAATCTTTATTTCTTTTCTTATTTATTGTGTTTGTGGGAGAAAAGAAACAATAGTAGTTGACTAGTTGATGAAGGAATTCATTTGATTGACCATATGGGGATTTAGGTGGAAGAAGGCAAAAGGAAGAAGAAAACAGGTGGTGTAGTTTTCAACCAATATGTGCTCAAACAAAGATTTTTTCTTTGACCTTTTCTTTTAGTTTTAATTTTATTCTATTATTCCTTTAGTTTAAATAATTTTGTATAATAAATAGTTCAAATCATAAAAATAAATACTTTAGTATAAATTTGTGATATAAAATATTTATAAAAGTGAGTGATGACGTGAAAAAAACAATAATATATGTGGTATGGAATTATTGCTTGATAAAAGTTTATGATGATCTTTATAAATGTTAACATTTATGGTATTTATTAATGTAAAAGGTTCAAATACAAAGTATATTTTTCCTACAAAGTGTGAGAAAACACAATGAGTTAAAAAAAGTCACAAAAAAATTATATCTCACAATCTAAATCGAATTTCAAAAAAGTAATTTCGAGTAATTGTTCCCCTAGCCGTCCTCACTAAGAAAAAAAATAAACGAAAAATAAAAAAAATTAACGTGTTTTTATTGCGTCATTTATGAAAGACACAATGACGTCATTGTGTCATTATAAAAGACACAATGACGTCATTGTGTCATAAAAGACACAATGAAATTTTTATTAATTTTTTTTCTGAAAGAGGACGACGAGAGGAACAGAAACTCCAAAGTACTTTTTTGAAATTCGATTTAGATTGTGAGATATAATTTTCTGTGACTTTTTTAACCTTATTATGTCTTCTAACACTTTGTAGTAAAAATACATTTTGTAGAATAACCTTCCTTTTTATTAATTTGAATACTACATAGTATGGTAACGAAGTAGATGCATCGGACTACGTCAACTTTTAAGACTGATTCCTTTAGACTGCACCCTCATTCTCTTTCATTTTTCTCATAAAATATCCCTTCTCCACATACTATCTATGGGGATGGACACTACAACCTCCCCCCTCTCGTCTCATACCTCGTTGATTTTCTCTTTTTTTCACGCTCTCTCTATCATCCTGTCATCCACCTAGGCATTCGTCAACATTCACGAACTCGCGTTGAATAAGTACGTTGGTAGTACAATCTTAGTTGCAAATATAGTACCAATGCTAATATGTTCTCCACATATTATAAATTAAGGAACAGGTCATAAAATAGTAATTAAGTTTAAAAAAAAATTTAATTCGATCACTCATACATATTTTACTCAAATTCGGTTATTAAATCATCAAATTGAGTCATCATTAGATTATTTTATGTCAAGAAATAAATTTAAGAGAAGATTGGTTGTCGGGATTTTCAATATATGTAATTATATTAAAATGTTTAAAAAAACATGTTAATTATATATTTAAAAACACCTAAAATCTACGTCACCATTCCATATCAGCAATTTAAAAAAAAATCCTAATTGAAATGAAAAAAATACTAAAAAACATGTTAAAACATATAATTTAAATAAAACAGAAAAATTGAGTGACTTAATTGAAACACTTTTTAAACTTGCATGACGAACCGAAACACTTTTAAAACTTGATTAATGTTAGACGAAGTTACCCCACACTTGATATACAATGATTATTATTACTCATATACACGATAACATTTAAATAAGTATTTCCAAATTATTTGTGGTGCAAAAAATTTAAAAACTCATCTTTTTTATTTTTATCTTTCATTATTATAAAGAGAAAGGTTCAAATAGAAATTATGTTTTATGTAAAGAGTGTAAAAAATCTTAACTATTCATCTTTTTATCTAATAGCTACGATCAAATCGTAGAAAAAAAGTTATTTGAATAATATTTTAGTTATAGCCACTTTTCTTGAATTTTTTTAAAGTTTTTTATTTTTTTAAACATTCATAACTTTTACATATAATATTATTTTTTAAATTACACCATAAAACGAGTGTTTTTTAATTTTTAAGACGGGTTTAGTATCAATATATATATATATATATATATATATATATATATATATATATATATATATATATATATTACAAAAATTACATCATTGTGTCTTTTTAGACGTCATTGTGTCTTTTCTGTTTTTAATTGTTTTTCCCTAAACACCATTGTTTTTTACTAAAGTGATGAGTTCTGAAAAACACAACATTGTATTAACACCATTGTGTACTTAATAGTGTATTAACATCATTACGTGCTTTAATATGTAAAACACAATAATAAAATAAAAATTAATTTATATAATACAATTAAAAACAATAATAAAATAACATAAAATGATACAAAACATAAATACGATGATAAAATCATAAAAAGATATTGAACATCAAACTTTCTTTTAAGTTAATAGATAATATAGAAATTAGACGTGTAGAGGATAGATTATGTAAATAGACAAACATGTATATGTATCTTGTAATACCCTAATTTGAAATACAATCGCAAATTACAAAGTGTGACAATCTTGGTACAACCTATTTTTCTACTAACCTTGTGTTACATGTCAGAACAAAAAACGTTATAGTTGATTTTCATTTTGTCAGAGAAAGACTCGCATAATTAAGCTTTGTGTGCAAGTTATATAACAGGGGATCAGAATGTAGACATTTTCACAAAACCATTACCTTCTTAGTTTCACTTTTTTACTATTCAAGTTCTAGGCCGCTCATTGTGAGGAAATATTACATATAACATTTTCACAAAACCATTACCTTCTTAGTTTCACTTTTTTACTATTCAAGTTCTAGGCCGCTCATTGTGAGGAAATATTACATCATATTGTGATTAGGTAAATTAGATGATAGATTATGTAAATATGTAAACATGTATATATATCTTGTATTACCCTAATTTACATCATAACAGATTAGATAAATTAGATCATATTGTCTTCTCTTGGTGTTTAAAGCTGATGTGGGAGGTTTAGGGAAGTTTTATTCCTTTTTCTTCTATGTTGGTTTTTTTTGTTGGTTGTACTTTTTTTTGCCAGCTCAGCTGCATAAAGTTTATTGTTATTAAAAAATGATTTTAAGATTTTATACATCATGAAACATGTAACCAATCTTCTGAAAAATTATATATATATATTAATTATCAACTTTATTGTTGATTATAAGTTACTATATGTTTTAGCTGGTTGTATTTATTTTTTTTATTTTTTATTTTTACATTTTGACTTTTATATTTTAATCCATTATTTTTACACTTTTATAATTTAGCCCAACATTTTTTTTTTCAACTTTAGTCTCATATTCTTTCATATTTTATATTTTTTTTTCAATTTACGTTTCGGTCAAAATTTTATCAGTTTTCATGCCTCAGCGTGTATGTATGGTTCAACGTTTTTACACTTATTTTTTCTTCATTTAATGGCCCCGTTGCAGCGTATTGGTTATAGATCGACTTAGTTATTGTTTTATATGTTTTACGTTTCACTTGCGTGGTAAAACGTTTTTACGTATACTTTTTGTTTGGTTTTATTTTTTTTTCTTTTTTTATGTCTTTTTAATACTAATTTTTTAGGTGTTTGTAATCATTGACGGTGGTGTGTCATTTGTGCTAATTAGCATAGTTTTACGCCCCCGCTGCAACGCGTGAGGCTTAATTCTAGTAAAATATATATCATGATGAAACTTTAAAGATAAATGCCACCTAATTCTAGTAACATGATGGGAGTAAAATATATTTTTTATACACGTTCTTAAATTCTCATGAATTGAAATATTAATATTTAATTACAACTCTATATGGAATTAAATTAAATAAGAATACCCAAAAGGTAAAAAAATGTCAAAATTAAAAAAAAAGTAAGATTTCATAAATACACAAAACCTACACATAACAAATAAGTAAATGGTTGGATCACGTGTCATACTTCTATGAGTTTACTATTTCTTTTTCTGTTTCTCTTTCATTATTAAAAAGATATTTTTAATATGCATAAATTAAAATTTTTACTATTTACTTATTCAGATTTTCATTTTAAATCAATATATGTTATTGTTCTATTTTACATTATAATAACCTTCATCGTTTATCTATATTACGTTTCTATCTTTACATATGAATTTCAAATTATATTTATCAATTATCATATTTTACAGTTTATCACTTCAGAAGATCAAATAAAGATTTCAAATTTATTTAAAATTGAAACATCGAAAATATTTCTTTAATATTTATGGCTAAATACTTCATAGTTTTCTATTCTTCTTATTATTTCATTCTTATATAAATCAACCATCTCTAACCCCTCTCTCCTCCCTCTTCACGGAGACTGACAAATAATAATCGTCGCCGGTCATCCACCGTCGGTCGCCGGAGCTCCTCATCGCCACCACCACCACCACCGTCACCACCACCACCACCACCACCACCAGTGTGTCGATCCAATTTCTATATTCCATTAAGCCCCCAAATCTCCCTCAGATCCATTGCCATCGGTCTTCTAATCGCACACGTAAACAATAACAATCAATTGATTTCATCAATTGACTCAATTCAATAGAGGAAAACAGTTGAATTCTCATAAGATTCACAAATGTCGGCAACAAAGAGCCCATCGTCGAGCCGATTCTTCACGATCGGGCTCGTGACGTCGTGGTACTCCTCCAACATTGGGGTTTTGCTGCTGAACAAGTATTTGCTGAGCAATTACGGGTTCAAGTACCCGATCTTTCTCACCATGTGCCACATGACCGCATGTGCGTTGCTGAGCTACATCGCAATCGCGTGGCTGAAGATGGTGCCGATGCAGACGATTAGATCTCGTGTGCAGTTCTTTAAGATCTCTGCTTTGAGTTTCATCTTCTGTGCGTCTGTTGTTGGGGGTAATGTGTCGCTTAGGTATTTGCCTGTGTCGTTTAATCAAGCGGTTGGGGCTACGACGCCGTTTTTCACTGCGGTGTTTGCGTATTTGATTACTTTGAAGAAGGAGGCTTTGCTTACGTATGTCACGCTTATTCCTGTTGTCACTGGTGTTATCATCGCTAGCGGGGTATGTTTTGTCAGATGTTGATTAATTACTTGCCAGTTTATGGTAATTTATGTTGATTATGACCTTATAATAGGAATTAGGAAGGAAATTAGATTGAATTATGGAGTATTGTGTTATTAATTATGCTATTAATCGGTTATGAAGGCTGAGTTTTGTGTGATTAATTGCTAGATTATGTTCTTTTTCGCTGCTAAATTGGGGGTATAGAGTTTAATTTTAAAGCTTGGGATTACATTACCATGGGAACAGGGTGGTCTATTATGACTTGATTAGTTTGTTAACTAGTTTGATACTTTGATTCTAATCTGGATTTGATATGTTGGTTTTGAACTAGGTGGAATCACCTACTTTACGGTTGGTAATGCTTTAGATGAACAGTTGATATGCATAATGCATCTTAAAAGTTATAACTTTATGATTGACTATAGAAAGGCAAAGCGGATAGTTTATTGAGGCGGTTGGTATGGTAAGTTGGTCAGTTGATATGTTATCAATAGCTTAGAATGTTTAGGAAAGTTGTAAAAACTGAATTTGATGTAATTACTTGACAGATTATGTTTGTTCTTGCAATTTCAGAGCCTAGAATGTTTAAGAAATTTATAAAGACTGAATATTATGTAATTAATTACTGGATGATGTCATGATGCTCATTCTTACTAACCAAATGTGGGTATAGACTGCAATTTCAAAGCTTAGAATGTTGGGGAAATTTATAAGGACTGTATTGTATGTAACTAATTGCCAGATTATGTACTTTCTTTCTAACAAATTGTGGGTATAGACTGCAATTTCTAAGCTTAGAATTTTAAGGAACTTATAAAGACGGAATTTTACAATACTGTGGTAACAAGGTTGGTTAATCCTGACTTGATTAGTTCCTTAAATTGCACCTTTGATTATATTTTAGATTTGATATTTTGGTTTTGAACTTGTATAAACAAACATTGATGGAATCACCTACTTTATGGCTGGTAATGCTTTACATGAACAGTTTATATGCATAATGCATCTTATAACTCTAATTACCTTAGAAGGTCAAAGCGGATAGTTAATTGAGGTGAAGTATGTGTTATTTTGAATCTTTTTATTACTTCTGGTACTGAATGTTGCTGATCACCAAGGAACAGGAAGGTTTATTGGGGCTTTGCATCTTTGTTGGTGGGGCATTAAAAACTGACCAGTTTTGGTATATAATTAAGTGTGAACTCAGGATTATCAATGCCGTTTGATTAAATTATACAGAATCTCATAGTTATTTCGGGAGAATGATTTGATACTGACTTTCTGCATTTGCAACAAATTTCTTCTTAGGGTGAGCCTAGTTTTCATCTCTTCGGGTTTATAATGTGTATTGGTGCTACTGCTGCAAGAGCTTTAAAGACAGTGGTTCAAGGGATATTACTTTCATCTGAAGGGTATATAATTATCCATTTCAATTTTCTTATGATATAGTTCAACAAATTCCATAGATTTCCATTATATATCTAATTAACATATTTTTTTAAAAAGGGAGAAGCTGAACTCTATGAATCTCCTTCTGTACATGGCTCCTATTGCTGTGGTACTTCTGCTTCCTGCAACACTATACATGGAAGAAAATGTTGTTGGCATAACGATAGCACTTGCTAGACAAGATTTTGGGATTGTTTGGTTATTGCTTTTCAACTCTGCACTCGCATATTTCGTGAATTTAACCAATTTTTTGGTCACTAAACACACCAGCGCTCTTACTCTTCAGGTACATTACTCGTTTACTTTTTGGTATTCAGCTTCTTAATTGTTTTATGCTTCCTTATATCGCCCATGATAGAACACTTAAATTAGAAACATGATTTTCGAGTTCTTTTTTGTTTTTGTGACCGGTTATTCTAATAGAATCAAAATATAAGTAAAAACATTTTTTATTTTCTTCTATGGTATATCTATGTTTTGTGTATGTTTCATAGTTTGTGCAACTACATGTTATATTACTTTTTTACTTTGGCCAAAAGCACTCACCTTTAGTCTTCGCTAAAGCTAAATTTATACTACTGGAACAGCATCAAAATAATACACGACTTTGGTGGTGTTTGTTTGTTTTACTTCTAATAATTAGAAAAATATGCGAATTTAGTACACCTACCAAACAGTCCTTGTTTATTCTATTTCTAAGGACTTCTTAGATCTTAAGTCATTCAAGTACATTATCATTCAATCTTAACATAAAAAACGCGGACCACCCATGAAACATGAAACAAAATTCATAAGGTAGCTTGTAATGATTTAGTGGTTGATTTGATTTTCAGGTGCTGGGAAACGCAAAGGGGGCGGTAGCAGTGGTTGTTTCAATACTAATCTTCAGAAATCCGGTTTCTGTAACTGGGATGGCTGGTTACACACTGACAGTGATTGGGGTTATTCTTTACAGCGAAGCCAAAAAGCGTAGCAACAAATGAGCGTTATAACTTTAATTAGAATCTTGGATCATCTGTTTGGTCTCTTGAGGCTTACCCTCTAAATTCATTTTGATATTTTCTACTCGGAAACCTTTAGGTTGAGGACTTTGATGCTTCTTCACACTTGTAACAGCAATACAAAAATAAGCCATTAGTTTCATGTGTTTAGAGTTCATAGTAAAGGATTATAGATTTAATTTCTCTTAAAAATGTTATGTTTAAACTTCTTATAGATTATTTATTCAAAATATTTATTTAGCAGTTAGTTAATCCTGCCAGCGACTCTGTTTGTCATCACCACTAATCGCCATAAGAACAAATATAGCAAGTAAAACATGTTTCAATTTAAGTTCATATTAGTGCATACCTGTTTTTTGACACAAACTAAATTGATGATTTTTAAACTGACCTGTATTAACTTTCTTGACCATTTTTGCCAAAACTTAAATCCAAAACAACCAAATTGCAAGTTAATTGCTACTAAGACATGTTACTGCTCTTGTTAAACCTTTGACATTAAAAAGGAAACAAACATAATCCTAAGTCAAAAAGCCATAAACAAACCTAATTCAACCAAAAATCAAAATTAAGTTAATGAAAGCCATAGCTAGGGTAGGGTTTACAAATATGCTTTCATACGAGCACAAGAAAATTAACCCATGATCATAGATTATAAACAAACAAACAAGCAATCAAGCTCTACTCTTCATCCATCACTTCAACTTCACCATTTGTTTCTTTCTCAATCTTAGGCTTCACATCCATAACCTCATCATCACCATTAATCTCTTCCTTAGGCTTCACGATCCCATTCCCGGGCTTAGAACCGATAACTTCAACATAACCATCACCTTCACCTTTTGGGTTGGTTTCAATCTTCGGCTTTAACTCCTCTTCTTCGTCGTCAAGGTCAATCTTCATGACCCGACGTTTGGGTACCCCATTGGATTTGGGCTCGGTTTTGGGTTTCTTTTCTGGTTGTTTCTTGGTTTCCACTGGCTCAGTTTGGTGACCATTCATCTCCTCATCTTCTTCTATCTTTGGAGCCAGATAAAACCGTAGGTAACCCATTTCTGCAATCTTGTATTCCACCACAATTGGTAGTTCAGAAGATAAGCTCACTGTCACTTGGCTCGCCAGTGGGGTCGCCTTTGTGAAAGAGTTCATATACCTCAGTGCAAATGTCAAAGAAACCGGTGTCTCCATTTCAATAATCGTAGCTTCCTCCGGCTGCAAATGTTTACACAAAAGATCATCAAATTTGACATGGTGTTTTCTCAAAAGGTTTGAAAATTTATATAATTGGTAGTCTAAGATACCTTATCAACAGAAGTGTTTTGCCTACACACAATATTTGCAGTACCAATGTCACCTTTGGTTGAAAACTTTACGCCTTCCTTTGTAACAGATATCACAACTACAAACCCACCAATTTGATTACAATATTAAGATTCAACATTCAAGCTTAAACCTTGACAAGTGACTGATCATATGAATGTATGGTGAAAGAAATAACATACCAGTATCTCCAATTGTGCTCAGATCTTTGCAGATTCTTGCAAACTCAGTCGACGGCATTCTCACAATCGCTTCATACTCTGCCTCTGGAATCCCCAAATGCTCACTGTCAATGTCCATCAGCTTCATCTCAAAATCAGCAATCTTGTCTTGATCTAAACCATTTCAAAAAGTTTCACTCAACAAATGCAACATACACATCCTAAACTACATCTCAGAAACATCTAACCATCAAATTTAACAATGAAACATGATTAACCACCCTAATCAATCAAACAGAGGTAAAATATACGCAATTCTTTACAACATACATATCCTAAACTACATTTCAGAAACATCAAACCATCAATTTTAATGCTAAAACATGATGTAAAAGTGTAAAACCCTAATCACTCAAGCATAGGTGAAAATATACGCAATTCTTTACAACATACATATCCTAAACTAGATCTCAGTAACATCAAACTATCAACTTAAATTATAAAACATGATTAAACACCCTCATCACTCAAAACGAGGTGAATCCTCTACAACTTTACTAAATCGAACAAGTGTAAGTAACAAACAGAATACCAATCGACTATTATACTTTCATCTAACACACAAACAAAACTACTTCAAATCAACATTCATCCATAAATGCCTTCAACTAAACCCTAACACTTCATCAAAGAACCAGATCTACCCTAAATCAAAGCAAAACAATATACATCAACTAACACAACGTACAAACGAGAAAAAGGAAGCATTACTAGGGCTTTCGAACATGAAAGTGATACAATCGCCACCGTCGTCCGCCTTAAGTGTAACAATATCGTCATTTCCAGCACACCGGAGCATTTTGGCCATGTTACCGAGGTTCATTCCCATTGAGAGGTTACGATCGCACCTGTAGTGCTCGAAGCCCTCGGATCTGAGAAGAAGTGATACCAGTGCCACGTGGCTTGAATCCATTGCTTGCAGTGAGAATCCGGTAGCTGAACAGTCGAAGTTGGCGTCGTTCACCAGATCCTTTATGGCTTCCATCACCTTCTTCAACAAACTCCCCTGTACTAACCTTAGCTCCAACATTTTCTTCTCTGTGTGTGTTTGTTTGTGTGTGAATGAGAGATTGTGGTTGATTAGTGACGGAATGTAGAAGAAGCACACAGAATCGTGTGCAGGTTGGAGGAGAGGGGTAGAAGACGATGGAAATTTGGCGGGAAAGGAGATGTGTTCCCGCGAAAAATTGGGATTTGGAACGGTGTCGTTTTGGAATTGCTGGTAAAAGGCACCCTGTAATACTGAAAAGGGATTAGGAAACGATATAACATCACGATTTAAATTTTAATAATCCAAACTATTGTTATTAGTCGATAAAATTTATACTAATATTTTACAAATAAAATACATAACTTCTCCTTTTCTAGCGAATAACAAACATAATTACTGTACATATATGTATTTATATATATATATATATATTTGTGTGTGTGTATTGATTTTTATTTGACTTCGCTTAAAATGACAATTATAAAGTCAAATAGAAAATAAAAGCAAATCAAGTTTAAAAATATAATAATTATGATGTTATAATTGTTATTTACAGTAACACTTTTTATTTTTATTTGATTATAAAATTTAAAGATGTTTCAATATTAAGGTGTTTTTAAGTGTTCTTTAATCGACTGTTACGGTTGAAATCTCGTCTACCAAAATATAAACAAAAATTTGTGAGTTAGTCGTTAAATATTTTGTTTAAAAAAAGTTACAAATACTATGAAGTTGAACAATAAAAAACAGATAAAACTGCGCTTCACCGGTCTCAGTCTTAGCCGTGTTGGAACCCGATTTTGAAACTTGATGGGTTGGTTCAACAAAAGTCAAATCTTTATTTTTTTTTTTTAAAGAATCGGGTCGGGTTGAAACCGTTTTGGGCAATGGGAAGGACTGGGTTTAAATCGAGTTGAATCGTGTTTAAAACCAATTTTGTTTTGGTTTACTTGGTTGAAACCGGTTTCACAAAATCAGGTTAAGGACCCATCTTAAACCTATCAATGGGGTCGGGTCGGACCCCGTTTGAAATGAAAGTGGTTTGACAAGTGGGCTTGGTCGGGTTGGTCTCGGTATCCAAACCGCTTTTTTTTTTTTTTTCGTCCATATCTAGTATCAAGAACTATCATCAATTCATCATGCTAACATGCTCTATACTAGAGGTGGGCATAAAAACCGGGTTCGGACCCGACCCAGTGGACCCGACCCGGAACCGGGTACGGGTACGACCCGGTATATGCATACCCGGGTTGGACCCGAAAAAAAACCGTAGGGTTAGAACCGGGTATGATTTTCTAGAATTTCTTAGAACCCGAACCCGACCCGACCCGACCCGACCCGGAACCGGAACCGGTTGAACCCGGGTTGTACCCGGTTTCGACCGTTTTTTTTTTTTTTTTTTTTAAAAAGTGGCCGTTTTTTAACGGCTATATAGCCGTTGGGATCGATTTGTGACCGTTTTTTTGTCACTTTTAGGCTTATAAGTTAGTATAAATAGGTGTGGGTTGATATGGTTTAGTACCCAAGTCTCAAACGCAAAAACATACGCAAAAAACGCAAAAAATACTCTCCTTTACTCTCGCTTTACACGTTCACTCTCTCGTTTTACACTTTCACTCTCTTCAATCTTGATATGGCTCACTCACAATCTTCCGTTGGTCAAGGTTCGTCCAACGCTCCAACCGTCGTTCGTGTTCTTGCACACAATCGTAACATGGATGTTTGGTGCAATTGGGATATGGTTGAGTTGAGTGACGGGTCTGTAAAGGCTCGTTGCAAGTTTTGTGGAGCTTTGCTTGCTAAAGATTCTAACACGACTTTAAACAAACACATTAGCAAGAAGTTTTGTAAGTCGTTGAAAAGTAATCCGGATTCGCAACAAACACAATTGGGTGGAGACGGTGGAATCTTTAATTGCGATGTTAATACGGTTCGAGATCGAATGGCGAAGTTCGTGATTCAAGAAGCTTTGCCTTTTAGTCACTTCGACAATCCTCGGTTGACCAACTTAATTCGAGAGACGCTTCAACCTCGTTACACTCACGTAAGTCGTACTACACTTAGACGTTATTGTTTAAAATTATGGAAACAAGCAAAAAATGATTTAATTGTATTATTTGAAAATTTAAATACCGGTGTAAACTTAACTAGTGACGTTTGGTCGGCTCCACACGGTTTACCCGAATCGTACCTTTGCGTCACCGCTCATTGGGTGGATCCCAATTCATGGCAATTGATGAAACGTACGATTGCATTTGATCTTTTTCCGCATCCACACACCGGAGAATTTTTGTTTTACTTTTTAGATAATGTAATAAGTACTTTTAAATTAGAAAATAAACTTTTTTCAATTGCATTTGATAACGCCTCTAACAACACAACCGCGGTTGAAAAATTAAAATTAAAATATCTTCCGATTGCAAACGGTGATTTTTTCCATACTCGTTGTGTTGCACATATTATTAATTTAGTAGTGCAAGACGGACTATCCGGGCAATATGTTAATAACTTTATTACATCTTTTCGATTTATGTTACATGACGTTTTTAAAAAAAGTAGAAGAAGATATCAAGATTATAAACAACTTTGTAAGGATACGCACTCTAGATTTTTAGGTCCTAATTGGGATGTACCTACTCGGTGGAATTCGACTTGTCACATGTTTGAATGTGCTTTAAAACAAAAGGGCACTTTGAAAGCTTTTCATAATAGTCTTTCGGATAATGGTGAAGCCGACCCATTTCCGGATGCGGGTTGGGAGAATCTTCAACGTCTATCCGAGTTTCTTGAGGTTTTTAAAAACTCGACAACAAAATTATCGGGAGTTTATTATTCCACTAGTTATTCGGTGCTTCAAGAACTATATTTTATGTCTTTGAATTTTAAAAATTTTCAAAATAAAAATAATATGTTTAATCAAATGATAGAACCAATGAAAGAAAAGTTTAAAAAATATTTTAAGGACTTACCACCCGTTTTTACGTGTGCCGCCGCTTTAAATCCGTTTCTAAATGTTGCGGGGGTTGAATGTTTGATAGATGAGATAAATGACAATTTGGATATGCATGACGAAAACCCTGATTTTTCAAACGAGGCAAAAGAAAATTTTAATCATAGTTTGAAAACAATTTATAATTTTTATTTAAATAGATATGGGCCTAACGTAAACATAACCATGCCAAGTGGATCAATCTCAAGTGCTAGTACCTCGTTTAAAGACCCTGTTTTGACTATGTTGAATGTTGTTCGGGATGTGACGGCTAAACGTCAAAGAGGTAACACCCCAACAAGTGAGCTCGGTAGATATAGTGGAACGGATTTTATTTCCACTATGACTACCGAAGATTATCGTGCATTCGATATTTTGGCTTGGTGGAAAGGAAAAGAATCTCAATTTCCGATTCTTTCTGCTATGGCCCGTGATTTACTAAGCGTCCAAGCTTCTACGGTAGCTTCGGAATCTGCTTTTTCTCTTAGTGGCAGGGTAATATCATTACGAAGAACAAGACTAACTCCGGAAGCAGTGGAGATGTGCATTTGTTTAAAGGATCACTTAGACGCAACGGATCGTATACAAGACCAAACAAGCCTCGAAGACGAGATTACAGTCGAAGCTAAAGTACATGATGAAGAGGTAGAAGACGGAGTATCTTCTGGCATATCCGATGAAGAATTAGCATTTGATCAAGCATCTCGTAGTAGATAAAATTAGACGATATTGTTATTTTTAAGTTGTTTTAATATTATATGTCTTTCATGTTCTTTTTAAATTTCTTTGTCATTCAAATGTTTTATATAAAAAGTATTTAATATTTGTATATTATAAGTGTAACATTTTCTGCTCAAGATTTGTATATATTTATATATTAAGTTGTTTAAATTTTTGTCATTCAAATGAACCCGGTTAGGAAAAGAAAAATAAAAAGAAAAAAAAGGAAAGAAAATATAAGAAAAAAAAAACATATGACCCGGTGTTCGACACACACACAAGAAAAGAAAAAAAAAATAAAAAAAAAAAAAAAGGCAAAAACCCGGTTGAACCCGGGTTTCATACCCGAACCGAACCCGACCCGACCCTACCCGGGTATACCGGGTAGGGTTTGTATCTCGCTGAACCCGACCCGGGTTCGTACCCGGGTTCACTAATACCCGGGTACAAAAAACCCGGTTGGGCCCAAACCCGGTTTTGTACCCGGGCCCGGGTCCGGCCCAAACCCGATTTGTGCAACTCTACTCTATACATAATTGGTGGCCTACTAGTAATTGGGCTTTCCGTTCGAACTGCATTAGCACTTAGGGGCGGGCTATTGATACCGTTTTTGGGTTGGGCCTTCACGGGCCTCACCACTACAAAATCACAAATGTTAGCATATTACTTGCCTACTTGGACAATATCGTATGTTGAAACCTAGAAAGCATTCAAGTTTGATGTGCAAAACAATATTACTTGGACAATATCGTATGCTGAGCAAAACAATACTTTGTTATAGGTTACATTCAAGTTTGATGTTCATAAACATGTTGTATGTGAGGAACTTATTTAAACATCTTTTTCTGAATATCATATGTACTTTCGGATTACTGTTTCATTGGGTTATTCAAAATAACAAAATGCATTTTTTTTTCTAAAAAACTAGTATATTTATTTTTCTTTATGTCTCGCCCCTTAATGGACCAAAACAATAATTTTATGAGCAATAAAGCGCCACGGTCTTGTTGCCACGACATTATGTTCATGAATGAGTACATCGGTTTGGCGCGTATACACGATATGACGAGATTGCTCGTTGATTGTTTGCAGGTGATTAGGGTATGGTTTCAAGTGAAGCGTTTTCCAGGGTGTTGCCCCCTTGACCTTTGTTGTTCACTGAAGTAGGAAAGCAGATTAATTTCGAATGGGCATGCGTTAATATGCATTTTTCTCTGGTTCCTAATTGTATAAGATTTATCGATAACACTAAGATCATCAATATTATTCTAAAGTATTACCAATGTTATCCATAACAAATCTCATTACATGCTCAGTGCCATAAACCATGGATACGAAAAACCCTAGCTGTCACGACGTGCTTCATACAGTTAGAGAGTAGTTACTTTTAGATAGTTATCCTTAGATTTTGTTTATCTAATAAGTGCAGTCAAATTGCAATGACGATCACCTACCGAGATCGAATGTATCAAACCTCTCACATGAGGCGATGTTTTAGTTTGTAGTTGTTTGACTAAATAACCCTCAGGTTGGGAAGGTAGGCTTAACGAAACATGTTAACGGTGTTGATTAGGTGTGACCAATGATTTCAAATAATAATTTTCATGAAACCTTTGATTCAAATGATAATTTTTACCAAACCACATGGAATAAAAACACATAATTCTATATAAAAAGTAAGTTACTTTGATTATTTAATCAAATTCCTGTGTATCATGTTTTAAGTATGTTAAAATAAAAGAGAAAATTATGATTGTATCTACTATCTAGATAAAAATTCAAACTTGCACTTTCTTTCAAACAAGTAACTTTTCTTTAAATTATATATTTAGTATTTTTACCAGTAAATATAATCTCTACTTTACACCTATTGCAAACATACTCTTCATTTTACACATATGAAACTCTTAAAATTATCACACTAAATTTGGCACTTAGAATTTGAAAATTAATAGCTGATAAGTTAATTTAAATTTACATGTTCACTATCGAGTTTAGGCCTAGTCCAATTACATGATAATGTCAACTCAAAGAGTCAAAGAAAAGTCCTATCACTTAGAAATCTAAGTTGTACTCGAATCTAGTAGTTGTTACATAAATAAGAGTTGGAAAAAGACTACTACAAACGATTATATAACCATCTTATGTATAACACTGAACGTATAAGATACAAATGCTTATGTGTTCTACACTTCTTGACTTCAAATTTGTTTTATATTAAGTGGTCCTCTGTATATATGATATGTGAGATTTTTAATAAGTAAAAAATTTTAAGTGAAAAACTACAAAAGTCATATAAACACTTAGGCATATTACCTTAAATTTAATAAATAAATAATAAAAACTATTTCGAATTGTCTATCTTTCTCTCACCCACCACATTAACATATACTCATGCGATTATCTATTTAAAATTGATTACACGTGTATATAAGATATCTGCATAAAATATATACGATACAATATGTCACACATATCACAAAAAATGAAAAATCACTTGTTTTTCAAACATCACTTATACAGCCAGTAAACCGTTAAAATAATCATTGTTGCCCGATTTTAAGGTTTTCCTTCTAACAATACAAGCATACAAAAGAAAATATAGTTACATGTCATAATAAAAAAATAAACTACACTAACACCTATATTTAACAATCACATTTTATTTTTAGTTGGGTTTCATAAGTATTAAATTTAATTACATGTTTGGAACAGAAACTAATAATTATAGATTTGCATTTCACAAAAGGATAATATTAAATTGTTTGGGTAATGGTTCTAAACACTTTCTTCTCATTTTTTTGAACGGTATATATGAGTAATAATTTTCATACAATTAGAGGAGCTATTACAAAGTAACCATCTTATTATTTGTAAGGTAGTTACTTTGTGATGGTTTCTTGCTAGTTTGCAATTTATTAGTTATATACACGATTTAAAAATGAAAAAATTTTAAGAATTAGCCGTTCAGAAAAAACTATCTAATTATATTTATTTTATCCTATCTTTGTTGATTATTCGTTTAATTTTATTTAAAAAATATATCACTATTTAATAAAAAGAAGCTGAGTTATTTTCTTACATACCTTGAATAAATAGCTTAGTGATGGTACTGTTGACAATATAACTACACCTAGTGACCTAGACAAGATAACATGTATAATTGAGTTGGACCAAAGACCCACATCAACCCCCAACAAATAATAAATTTCTTGTCATAAATTAATAATTATTCGATGTATATTATTATATTATATTATATACTTATTAAAAATGATACGAAATAAATAGTACCAAACACCACTTGTCATGTGTATATTCTCTCTCTTTTGAACATTTTGTTTTGTTACGATTATTACTATTATTGTCGTTTCATTTTTAGATGCGGGAGATAAGCACATTAAAAAAGTACAATTCACTATCACCTTCAGCGTAATTTTCTATTCACTTGAATATAGATTTTACTCAAATTTGAACCGGGTCAAAATAAGTATTTTTTATAACTTTGGGTACGCAGTTTTATCAACGAGCATACATAAATTGATTTAAAACCGAGTTAAGTCAAATTTTGATTATCTTTTATTACATTAGGCATATAATGTTCTATAAAATAACATGTTTGTTTTTATCTAAGCTTCCATATAACAATTGTTCAACATCAATCTATATGCGGAGGCGTGTGGCGCAATTAATTATCAGCTGGTTCTTATCAATCAGGCATTTAGTAGTTATATTTTATAATGATGTTCAGTGTAAACGAGTCAATCCGGCTTATGAGTTACTAAGTATCATATTGTGGTTTATTTCATGAACTTTTACTATGACAATAGTAGATTTTTAATACAGTTAAATGCGGTTTTCATCCTTGGAGTTTCATATAAATTGTTATTTGAGTCCAAAAGTTTAAATTTTTGTGATTTGCATCCAAATGTTTCACAAAAATTGTCATTTGAATTTATTTAACTACTTACAATTAACACCGTTAATTTTTTCGTTAAGTTTCTTATATTAGGGGAATTTTTGTCAAAACAATTACAAAATAAAAAATCAACTCTACGTGAGGGGTTTTATACGTCCAGTGTCGTTTGGTAATCATCATTGTGATTTGAATCCACCTATTAGACAAAATATAATATAATATAATAATAATCATCTAAAAGTGACTCGTTTTTAACTTTATAAAATATACACCATAAAAAAATATATATAAACAAATGATTACAAAATAAAACTTTTCACATGGACTACTTTATTTGTATATTTTTGTGATGTATTTTTATAAAGTATAAATGAGTTGTTTTCAGATGGTTATGATTATATTTTATTTTATCTAGCAGGCGAACTTCAATCCCAATGATGATTACCAAATATGACTGAACTTAAAAACCCTTCACGTAAACTTTAATATATGTATACTCTTATTTTCCATAACTTAATAGACAATAATACTTACTAAAAAGAGTTTAATGTAGATTTCATCCCTGGGGTTTTATAAAAATTGTCATTTGATACCAAATGTTTAAATTTTATCATTTGCATCCAAAAGTTTCCCAAAAATTACCATTTGAATCCATTTAACTACTTCGAATTAACACCGTTAACTTTTTACGTTAAGTTTCCTAAACCCTAAACCCTGTATATATATTAGAAAGTACTAGTTTCATCGAAACTGAAATAAAGTTTTACTATTCGTTACTACTTGTATTTTATTTTAGAATTTTAAAATGGTAGTTAAAATCTCATAACACCTATATGAAATTTCAATTTTATTTAGAGTAAATTTTCGTTTTTTACCTGTGTTTTGGTCATATTTGTTATATTCATCAAAAAAAATATTTTGCATTTGGCCCCAAAGGTTTTAAGAAGTTGTCAATTTCATCCAAAATGTTAACTCCATTAATTTAAAATTTTAAACTATTTATCACTAAAAAGGATTAATTATGACATTTTGCAACCCACACGCTAAGATCCAAACGCCGTGAGCTTAGAGTAGCGGGTTGGCTATAATCAACGAACTGCGCTTAATTAGAAATCAGATAGAGTGGATATTCTAACAGCGTGATGTCTAGTATCGATACAAATTATTAAGTAAAAAGGATCATTGCACCATAATTGTTAATGATCGTAAGCCAAATCGGATCAAGAAATTACCTTAGTGTTGGAATTAGTTTTCATATTTGAACTTATTTCATAATTTAATTAATGTTTTTAGTAATTAGTTTTCACAATTAAAAAATACAAAAACTTTTAATTTTCGTTTTTCTGGCAGAACCTTAACACGGCCGCGTGGAAATTCCTTTACAGTTTTGACACGGCCGTGTCAGCTTCCTGGAATTTTTTCTACTTTTTGCAATTTACTTCTAGTTTTAGTTTTTAATTAAAACCCTCATATTCCTTAACCCATAACCAACTATAGTAACTGTGCTAAAACAATTCTGGTATAAAATAATTGACACGTATCCCTGAGTACACGAACCTTACTTTCACTAATACTATTCTTAGTGTGTGCACAGCAGGTTCACATTTTCATTATTTATTTGTTGGATTCAACACCCAACAAATTTGCGTCGTTGCTGGGGATACGGCGATTCTAATCGTTTTATGCCAAGATCTTTCCGTACATGTACACCACTCGAGATTAACTCAGAGATAGAGAAAACCGCAAGGAGATTAAGGAAACAAGAGAAGCTCTGAAACAAGTTAGCAAGTTCCTCAACACCTATTACTTCACCTCCAGTCACTGACATTTGGCAAGATACACCCTTGTCGAGTGATCCTGAACCTGAAACCAAATCACCACAAACAAACAACCATCACATTGCCACAATCACCTACCCATCAAGAACCACCCTCACCCGAACCAACCATGGCAGCTCAAGCCAAACAAACCCTTAGATAGTGGGACACCCATGATGTTACACAACAACCCCTCTGCATAAACTATCCTGCTATGGTAAACTTTGTGTTGAAATCCAGCCTCATCCACTTGTTACCACTATTTCGAGGCCTTGAGAATGAAGACCCTCACAAATTCCTTAAGGAATTCCATGTTGTGTGTTCCGGAATGAAGCCACACAACGTTACTAAAGATCAAATCAAGCTTAGGGCATTCCCCTTCGCTATGAAAGATTCGGCTAAAGAATGGTTATATTACCTACCACCAGGGACGGTAAACACATGGAATGATCTTGCAAAACTGTTCTTAGACAAGTACTTCCTGGAAGTCAAAGCCTCTATTCTACGCAAGGAGATTATTGGGATTAAACAAGCAAAAAGAGAAGCTTTTCATACCTACTAGGAAAGATTCAAGAAGCTATGTGCACGATGCCCACAACATGGCATCTCGAAACATCGACTACGTCAGTACGTCTGTGAAGGGTTAGCACCACTAGAGACGTTTGATAAATGCTTCTAGTGGAGGAGCTTTACTAGACAAAACACCGACTTAAATCAGAGCCTTGATAACCTCTATAGCTGAAGATACCAAACATTCTACACAAGAAAATGGATGGTATGATGATATACCACGGGCGGTTAAAGAAGTAAGTAACCCTCACATTGAAAGTTAACTTGCTGAATTGACTAAAGCTGTAATGCAACTTACAAAAGGTAAGGAAGTTGAGCCAAAACCTCGAGCGTGTGGAATATGCTTACAATTTGGACTCCCCACTGATATATGTGTCCCACACTTCAAGAAGATGTTAAAGAGGCACAAGCAATAGGAGTTTATCCGGGACAAAATTCAAGGCTTTATGAACAAGCCAAAAATAATCAAAATTGGGGACAAACACCCAATGTTGGTTATCCACAAAGACCTCCACAATTTCACTAAAGACCTCTGTTTCAAATGCAAAGTAATCAGCAGAACTTGCAGTCTCAACAACAACAATCAAAGAGCTCGGGAATGTATTTGAAAGACACCGTTAAGAATTTAGCAACTAGAACACACACATTCCAACAAGAAACAAAAGCTAGCATTAAGAACTTAGAGCAACAAATGGCTCAATTGGCCAATTCGGTAAGCAAGATAGAGTCCCAAGGTAAACTACCCGCACAAACTGAAACAAATCCTAAGCATAATGTTTGTGCTATTAACTTGAGAAGTGAGAAGAATTGTAAAGGCCTGAGAATACATAAAGAAGATAAGAAGGAAGAGACGGTTGTTTAAAATAAGGAGGATAAAAAGAATAAAGCATCGAAGGCAAGTAATAGTGATGTGAGATTTACTCCTCCCCCTCCATTCCCTTCGAGACTAAAAGGCACACAAAAAGAACGCGAAGAACAAGAAATCATGGAGACTTTCTGGAAGGTAGAGGTAAACATTTCACTTTTTGATGCTATTAAACAAATTCCACGGTATGCTAAAGTTTTAAAGGAACTTTGCACGTCAAAGAAGAAGCTAAAGGTAATGAAACGGTAAAGGTAAGTGAAAATATTTCTGCTATTTCACAAAAGAGATTACCACCAAAGTGTAAGGATCCAGGTGTCTTCACCGTTCCTTGTAAATTAGGGAATTTTAGTGTTCCTAGAGCAATGCTTGACCTTGGAGCCTTTATTAACGTCCAACCATACTCAATTTTTAAAACACTTAATGTAGGACCGTTAAATAGTACCGGGGTAATAATTCAATTGGCTGATGAGTCTATAGTACACCCAAAAGATGTATTAGAGGATTTGTTGGTTCATGTGAATGAACTAATGTTTCCGGCTGATTTTTATATGTTAGATATGAAGGATGATGATTCTCCAAATTCAAGTTCTATCTTGTTAGGAAGACCATTTTTATAAACTGCTAGAACTAAGATTGATGTTTATAATGGTACACTTTTTATGGAATTTGATGGAGAGATAATCATTTCAACATAGATGATGCAATGCGTTACCCAAACGATATCTCATCCTTAAACTATTTAGATATAATTGAACCACTAACTGTTGAATGCATTAAGTTATCTTACCTTGATATTTCAGCATTAGTGTCAAATAAAACTATTGATAAGAATGCAGCAAAAGAACATATTAAAAAGTTTAAGCTTAGGGAGGTTTTGTTGGAGCTTGCACCAAACTGTATGAGATTTCAGAAAGTCTAGCCAAAGACGTTAAAGAAAGGCGCTACGCGGGAGGCAACTCGTATTTCGTTTGTTTTCTATTTCTATCTTCTTTTAAATTTTTCTTAGTTTTGTCTATTATCCTCTTGTTAATCAAAATAAAAAATAAAACAAATAAAAAAAACACAAAAAAAATTGATAAGAAAAAGGGGGAAAGGAAGAAATAATTAGGTGTCAAACAGTAAGTTAAAACGGTCGTGTTAAAACCCCTTAACAAAATCGAAACGGCCGTGTTAAGCTTCTGTTTGACTTAGAAAAAAAGAGTGGGGGGATTTAATTGACTGACATAAGAATAAAAAAAAATAATAAAAAAGAAACCCCTAATATACCATCAACCCTTCATTTCTCTTCCTCACCCTATCTTTCTCACCTTTCCACCGCCCACACCTCTCGATCACATTCACCACCTCAGTAAGTCTCATCTCACACTCTGCTCCAAACCTCGAGGACGAAGCTAGATTTCAAGCTTGGAGAGGTATGTTTTACTTTACTGTCTTACCTATGTATAGTATTACTGTCTTCTTCCCGTATTGCATTTAACTAGTACATTTATCGCAAAAACAAAAAAAAAACAGAAAAAAGTCACTCCTTCATAGTCCCGGGAAAGATTTTGAAAACAACATTAAAAATGATATTACCTTTTTATTATGTTAATCATAGGTTGCGTACCAAAAAGGTTGATACTAATAAAAAACAAGTGTACCCCGTTATGCTAGTGCTTTTGTTCTTGGGTTTACAATGATAAAACGCCTAATATCCATGTGTGCCTAATGCCGATCTGATCACATAAGGAGACCGAGACCTAGCAAAAATAGGTTGAGAGCCGAGTCCATCTGATTTGTAAAAAAACAAAAAACAAAAGAAAACAAAAAGAAAAAAAAAAGAGAAAAAAAGGGAAAAGAAAAAGCAAAAAAATAATAAAATAATAAAATAAAAAAAAAGAAAAAAAAAGAAAAGATTGAACTAGTTATGTGACAAATTAACCGCAATAATGGCAAATCATTTATGATTTCGCGTGGCGAAAAATTAACCACTCGCTCACTATAGTCCTTGATGTTAGGAAGGTTTTCACCGTTTAAAGAAAAGTGTTAGCATACTTAAATGACTAGTTTAACATGAATTAATTGATATGAAACGATAAATCCGGAACTTAAGGTTTAAAAGACACAATGAGGCTAAAAAAGTCACAAAAAAAATTATATCTCACAATCTAAATCGAATTTCAAAAAAGTACTTTGGAGTCTCTGTTCTATTCGTCATCCTCTTTCAGAAAAAAATAAAAAAAAATAAAAAAAATTTCATTGTGTCTTTTATGACACAATGACGTCATTGTGTCTTTCATAATGACACAATAAAAAAACGTTTATTTTTTTATTTTTTTTTGTTTTCCGTTTATTTTTTTCTTAGTGAGGACGACTAGGGGAACAAAAGCTCGGAATTACTTTTCTGAAATTCGATTTAGATTGTGAGATATAATTTTTTATAACTTTTTTTGACTCATTGTGTATTTTCATTAAAATACGTTTTTTATATTAATATCTCCACCCAAACCCACCCACCACCACCACCACCACGATCTCTCCATGGCGAGCCATGATGGGCGACTCACCACCCAACCCCGACCAATAAGACAACGTCGACTACTGGTCCGAACCCGAGCGCACCGGCTGGCTCACCAAGCAAGGCCAATACATCAAAACCTGGCGCCGCCGATGGTTCGTCCTCAAGCAAGGCAAACTCTTCTGGTTCAAGGACCCCACCGTCACCCTCGCCTCCACGCCACGTGGCGTCGTGCCAGTGGCCACCTGCCTCACCGTCAAAGGATCCGAAGATGTTGTTAACAAACAGTTTGCGTTTGAGTTATCCACTCGATCGGATACCATGTATTTTGTCGGTGATTCGGAAAAGGAGAAGGAGGATTGGATCAACTCGATCGGACGGTCGATTGTACAGCACTCGAGGTCTGTTACTGTTAATGAGATCGTTGATTATGATAATGATCGATGATGTTGTTGTTGATTTGTGGTTTGGAGGATTAATTTGCGAAATTAGGTGTTGTGAATTTGTGATTGTTCGTATTTGTGTTTCCTTTGTTTGATTATGAATCTAATTGTTGTTTATCAGTTTGAATTTGTTGTGTGGTGATGGTAAGGTTAGAAATTAGGTATTTTTAGTTTAAGATAGAGTGTTTATAAACCGTTAAAACCGACTACAATCTGATCGGTTTGAGATCTATACAGTTTGGTTTAATATTCACAATTTAACTGTTTAGTTTACGGTTTATAGCTTGAAATTGGTACTTCAAACCAAACCAAATGTTTACCTTTATTAAGTTCTATTTCATTTTCACGCGCTTAATATTCATAACCCAGTTTTATAACTTTTAAACAAACGGTTTAAGAAAAAGTTAGAAGATTTGTTCTAACCACTCGAACCGGTCTGTTTCGCTGGTCTGGCCGACCCAACTCACTAACTGGTTTGGTTTGTTATTCTAAACCGTAGTTAGCACTTTGACATAGAACTTTCGTTAAAACACTGTAGAATCCTAACACAAATTGCAACTGATATTAAAGCTTGATTTTACACTAGATACATAATTTAATTTCAAACAATAATACTAACCATCCTATTATAATTCTGACCTATTAAGAAGGTAATATTGACTCATTTGCAAAAAGTTGACTCAGCTAGATCAATGGCTCGAGCCAAAGCAGCTACTTTGTTTTCACACTCTTGTTGCTCATCTTCTGGAACGCTATCGGCTACGATACCAGCACCAGCTTGGAGGTAAGCCACCCATTGCTTTCTCTTGGTGTGTTCTTTGTATGAGTACATCGGGTCAAAATGGGCTTTGGTGGCGAACACCATGGTCCGTAGAGAAATGGCCATGTCCATTTCTCCGGAAAATGATATTGACCCGAACCCCCCACTGTAGGGCCCACGTCTTGTAACCTCCAGTTTATCGATTAGTTCCATTGCCTTCACCTGTATCAGAGTTATTTTTTGACCCGGTGCAACCAATATAAAATGACCCGAATCGGTTTTGATCCATGACCCAACCCGCCCATTTTCCTCCTCTACAAGTCAATGGTGTAAATAGAGTGAAGAAAACAAACCTTTGGAGCACCAGTAACTGTTCCAACAGGAAGTGCAGCACGAAGGGCGTCCCAGCAAGTCAGATGATCGAGCAACTCTCCTGTTACCTTTATAACACAGGATTAACAATTTGAACCTTCTTATATTAGTCTTAAACTATCATCATTCTTGTAAAAATGCAAAAAAGATGCTATATATATATAAATAACTGATGTGTTAATTATGATCACGAAAAGCAAAATTACTACAATAAAATCTAAATCTAATTAAAAAGAAAGACAAGTAGTGTCTTACTGTGGAACTGATGTGCATCACATGGGAGTAGCGTTCAACGGTCATTAGCTTTTCTACCTTAACAGAACCAGGTTTTGAGACCTAATTAAATCGGAGTTGCAAGTCAGCAAGGGGAATTAAGAAAGTCAACATTATAAGAACTAGGAAAACATTCGGTTGAACTAAGAAAGTCAAAATTACCTTTCCAACATCATTCCTGCCCAAGTCAACCAGCATGATGTGCTCTGCACATTGCTTTTCATCGTTTAACAGCTTCTTCTCTAGCCATTCATCCTCATCAGGCGTCTTTCCTCTTCTAATAGTCCCAGCTAAAGGTCGATTAACAACCGTATTCTGTCAAAAGATATATAATAATGTCAATGATTTCTGTAAAATTTTTACAATAATAGGAATACCTATGAATAACTAGAAGTAACGTAAGAAATTACAGATTTCACACGAGTGAGAATTTCTGGGCTTGAACCAACCAAGATACACGCGTGAGCCTGCATATAAGTCATGTAGGGACTTGGATTCACAACTCTTAATGCTCTGTAGATCTCAAAAGGATCTGCATATGTTCGGAGTTCAAAGCGTTGACTTAATACAATCTGGAAAATATCACCTGCAAGAATGTGTTCTTTTGCTTGCAATACTGCTGCCTTGTATTTTTCTCGGGTCATGTTTGACCGGTTCAGAGGACTTCCGAATTGTTGGGTGCTTAATCGCACAGAACCCGGAAGTAACTTTGGGCTTATGAATAAAAACTTAGTAAGGATGATTAATGTGGAAATATGAATCAATAACCAGCAGAATGGTAAGTCACTTACGGGTCAATATCATGAACTTTAGACACTAGTTTTTCCAATCGCTTGACTCCATCTTTATAAGCTTCTTCAGTAGATGAGTACTGATCAAGCCTTACCCAGTGAATTATATATGCTTTCTGAAGATTAAAGTTATTTATCAAAAAGAATCATAATCATGATAACCTTTCATGGAAAAGGTATACAATTCTGCTATTGAATACCTTTTGCACGTGATCAAACACGATCACATCTTCATACAATCCGAGATGAATGTCTGGTAGATTCCTGTCATCTTGTGGCGCGTCTATAAACAACAGCTTTTTCTTCTCGACATAGCGAACTGTGTCATATGAGAAGTAACCAACCCATCCACCTGTTCATGATTGAAACTTATTAATTTTCGACCTACCTATAGTGTAATTAAACAAAGGATTTTATAATTTTATTGTGCTTATATATGATCAATATTGATTTGTAATTACAAGTCCAAATGCCCTCCCTTGGTTCTAAAGGGGCATTTCTATTGTAGTAAGTCTACAAGTGATCCTCATGGGTGAAATCTTTAATGGAATAATGGTAAATTGAATTGGATGATATATGATTTGCTCAATTACTATTCTTTCTAACATTCAATGCAATTAATGTTTCACCAACTGATAATAGACCTCAACATAATGACTACATGTGCATTTATAAAGAACATTAAACGTTTGTGTTTGGTCAAACTATTGCAGGATGATATGCAATTATGCATGACGTGCTGGGTAGTTGAAAGACATATACAGCTTAATGGGCAGGTGGCCTTCAATGGGTTTAACCGTTTAAGGCAGAAACCCAGTGGAAACCGGATTTGAACCTAAGAACTCTCCTACTGTACCTCATAAATTGAATAAAAAGTTGCGGCCCATAAATTATGTAACCGTTAGCGAGATATAATCATAAATAGAAAGAACGAATCAATAAATGTCTCAGCAGCGACCTAACAAACATTCCGATCAACTCTAGATCATACCGCAAAATGTGTCAGGAAGGCCATCAAGAAGTTGAGGTTCCCATCTATCGGATATACTTTTTGGAACTTCCATTGGATCATCGACGACTTTCTGAATCAAGCTCCCTTTCTCATGATCCACAATGGTGACGCTGTTTTCTTTAGCAATAATTTCAATTGATGGATTGGATCCCACCACACTGTATCGACCCTACAAATCAAGATCATTCATTTAAAACACCGAGATCATCTTAAATTATCACACCACCACCACAAAGTTAACAATTATTATACCACTCTAGCTCTTTGCTCCAATGTTAAATGATGAAATAACAAACAAACATAATATCCCACTCATAGCAAAAGCTACTGGTAGCATTCGGTAGCAAGAGATAAGAACAAACTTTTCCTCTATCCCAAGTAAAGTGTAGCTACTCCCAAATAAGACCCATAAAAATGTGAAAACAGTAATGAACTTCAAATCTATACCTAGATTATTGTTTTTAATTTGGAAATTAGATTTTAATAATCAAAACTATTAACCATTGGTCGACATCCATACTACTAATTTGATCGGTGACACTTTTAACCGGTAAAAATCATCTTACAACTTGTGAAGTTCGAAAACCAGGCTCCACAGACTCGAAAAGAAAGCTAGGAACCTCCCGATCGTCTTCCTTAACGAGACAGCGGTACGCGATCACAGGTGTTAAGTGATCAGCGAATATGCATCTGTGAAGAGGCACCAAATTACCTTTCCTTGATGCTTCAACGAAATCAGCTTCCTCACCAACTAAACATCAATCATTCAAAATCAATTAACAAACACATAACAAAATCTCAAAACAGTTGCTGATTACAACACTTGTAGGCTGCTGATCGTTCAAAAATCAGAAGAAATTGCAGTCAATTAACCAAATAAACTCATTAAGAAATGCATTTCTGATTCAAATGACAGAAAAACCACTACTATCGTGTAAAAACGCAATGATAATCATCAAATGCACGCGACAAGAAGATTACCTATATTCAACTCCTGATTTGTTTATGATATGATTAAAACTGTTTAATAAAAGGTGCATTCTGTAATTTTTATATTTTTTAAATATAATAAAATTAGGAGGCTAAAACACATGAGATATAGGTAGATAAAAAATCATTTTTATGTTTGATACCTGTAATAATAGCGTGATCTCTAACATGTTAAATACGATAAAACCTGTTTTGTTAGCCCTACCTACGGACGGCGATTGAAGAACGCATTGAAGTGGCGTGCGAATGCGAAACGAAAGCGCACCACAGTTGTTTCTCCGTCGACGGGAAGTATCGGTGTATTGAGCTTTTGACGGAGGAAAATAGCCGTGAAATGAAGGTGATGATCGGAGATTAACAGCTAGGGATTGCATCGTTCACTGAGTTAAAAATGCACATGAAAACTCTCACTGGAAGATGGAGATACATACATGTGTCATATGTGTGTGTATATAATATATATATATATATATATATATATATATATATATATATAATATATATATATATATATATATATGAAGAGAAATAAATGCAGGCTTACATCTGCAAGTTATTTTGTCAAAAGTTTGAATCATAGATATACGCTACGGTATTTCCTATGTTAAAATATAAAGCATCCACACATATAAAATAAAAAACAAGCTATGAATGTTATTATTGAATTATTTTGTTAAAATCCGAAAAAATCTTAAATGTAGAGTTCATTTAAGGCTTCTAAAATGGTTGAGGTGCTCTAAACAAGTAAGCATTACTTTGTAGCATTTGAAGCCATTAGAAGTGATATTTGTTCCACCATCAAGTAACAAGTTCGCCGCATATGGGTTCAAGTATTCATTTATACTAAGAAATTTCAAGAGAATGATTTAACTCGAATTTTATCACTAGAATACTAGTGCATGTTGAAACAACTCGTATTGTTCGAATATCTACATAAAGATCATATCTCTTCGGCTATTTTTATGGTTTCGCAAGAAAACCTAATTCTTTTTTTTTCTTTTTATTTTATTTTATATTTTGGTCGAAGTTTCTGTTGGAAAAATGTTATATAAAAAGTTATTTGGCTTAAAAAACTCGAGGACTAGAAAAAGTCATCATTGGTTGGTTGTTTTAATTTTACACCTCCAGACCTCTTTCATGTGTGTTTAGACCATGTGTAATGGTTTATTTAGTTAAAATACCACATAGACAAATATGAATTTATTAAAATCATTTTAAATCAAGTGTAGTGGGTTTAAAGTTTTTTCTGGTTAAAAATGAGATAAAATGAATCATTCATATCTTTTAACGTCCGTTAAGGGTTTAACTAAAAAAGAGTTTAAAGCCCCCTTTTAACTAGAACGTAGTGGTTTTAACGTAACAATTATGTCCACATCAGCAACTTTGAAGCCCCTTAGGAGCACCACTACGTCTAGTCTTATTGAATCTTTCAAGAGTGAAATCTCAACCAATATGTTCTTCACACATTCAAACCTTTTGTATTTAATCATTTTATACATACATACATGCTGCATAAATACATATTTGTCTTGAAAAATTGGGTGTTACCCATATGAGGAAATGTCATAAAAAACTTGTAGCAGCAGGAGGAACCTGACTAGGTGAAGAGAAACGTTGGTTTATTCGAAAACAATAATTGCGATTAAGACAATGAGAGGTGTGAAAACCCATCTATGAGTCGGTTTAATGTCGTCTGAAATGATGCATATTTGAATTCACCATAGCTGAAAAATCATTTGATGGCTCATCGCTTACAGTACCTAAATAACCACCATCGATTTGTTGGACAACAAGATCATCGTTTCTTTTTAAATTACTATAATATTTAAGAACATGACAATAACGCAATTAAGATTCAACACCTTTTGATAGTAAGATTCAACATCCTAAAATAGTATATATTAAAAAAATATATCTATAACATAACATAACATGACAATAACGCAATTAAATGTTGTGACCCCATACAAAAAACATGTTAACATATTAAAGTAAATCCACATATAGGTTTGCCGGTAAAAACTAAAAACAATTGGGTTACACACAATCGACCCCTTCTTTTTGGAATTAATTTTATCTTCTAATTTGTTTTCTTTTAATTTCATAAATTATTGTCAATTTATAATTTAGTTTCTTTTATTTTTAAGTTATTGCAATTATCTTATGTGCTAATTTTCAAATCAAATGAACTATGATGTATAAGTTTCTGTTGCGCATTGTTTGGTGTGTCCCCTTTTAGGTTGTATGTTTCGTCTTTCTTGACATGTAGGGAGGGATAGTGGAGTTTCGCGGCGACTCATTTTGTTAGATCAAATTTTTTTAATGTTTTTAGGGGACTTTACTCATGTTTATTATTCTATCTAATAGTTTTCAAACCAAATGAATAGTGATTGGTATTGCATTTCTGTAAGAGTCAATGAGGATAACAATATATTTCTCTGAGACCTCTATTGCAGGTTAAATTTTTATTGTTAACGGGTATTATGGACTATTTAGATATGTTGTTACGTGGTGATGGCGTTGACTGTCATCTAAACCTGAATTTCATGAGTGTTTATGGCAGTGATCGTGACCCTTCATTCATCTGAGCTTAGATCCGGATTTTATTTTTGGTTTAATATGCCTGTTGTTGTTCGACGTTGTGCTTGAAGGTTGTGATGATGACTATACACTCATTAAAGCCTATATCGGCGAATATGCTTTTGTTCTTTTTGGGTATGATTATTGTGTTTGAAAAGCAATGGATAATATAATGTCAAACATTAATAGGCGATGATGATGAACAAGTGGATATTATGTCTGTTGCTTTAGCGTAAAACACAACTATTTGCAACCACAACAAATCATTATTTCTGTTCCACCCTTAAGTGTGGCGAGAATGGTTCGACCCCGCCACGAAACACGATAGGTGTCCTGCTAGTATATATAAAATTAGCTTTAGTTACCCGTGTATTATACGGAAATATGAAGAGTTAATTATTAAATAACATAAAAATAAAAATAAAATAAAACGTGTTATATATTAAATAAGACATAACAACTTTTGATTATAAGGTCACAAATGAGCAAAAACATCATTGTAAACTATATTTATAGTAACATTAGTAGGTTTACACTTATTATTTAAAGCTAAAAGCTTTAATCCATCTTTACTCTTAACTTGTGACAAGATGTCATAAAGCTGATCATGTGTAAAAATAGGCTCTTTTAAGTATAAACCGACACTTGACAGAATTTGACTTTAACTTTTGTTTATTGTTATAGCAAAATATACAGTCAAAGAAAACTGTCTTTTTTCAGACTTAAAAGGAATACTTTTGACAGGTCAAATCGTGAGCTAGATATTAAGTGGGTATGAGGATATTAGTACGAAGATCTTAATATTTAAATAATATACACTGAAAAATTATGTGCAATAATTATATCAATTTTGAATTATTTTAATCTTGTAATCAAATATAGAGATATAGTGTTGGATCGGGCTATAAATGTTCATAATATATCTGATTAGTTGTTGATTTTTATTTATATAATGCTAACTTTAGTAAACCCGTGTATTATACGGGTTGAAAAAATAAAATATTAAATATAATAAAATTTTGTGAAGTATAAAGTGATAAATCTAAAATAAGTTATAATTAAAGTTACATATGAGTAATAACTATAAGTAATAAAATAATGATATTAATTTTTAAACTTTTGTTTTTAAACTTTCTTTCCAAAAAAAAGTTAAATATCTTTTTCAAAGAAACCGTAATAAAGATGTTATTTTTTAAACTTTTTTTTATAACTCCGAATTTTAATTATTTTTAGTTTATAAAAAAATTTACTTTTTAAAAATATCAATTTTAAAATAATTTATATTTTAAAAAAAGTTAGATGTTTTAGAAAATAATTTTAATTGTATAAAAAATTATTTTCTAAAAATAACATTAATAAAAAACATCTTTCTTAATTTATTAAAAAATTTAATCTCAAAAAGAATTAAAATTATTTAATATTTTTTAATTTAGGTAATTATTTAAGAGGAGAGAGAGGAGGAAAAAATAAACTTATGGGGCTTAAAAATATGACAAGTGTCCCCATAAGTTACTCTTTTAGTATTCACCTGTATATTTAAAAAGAAAGTGAAGAAGTAGTATACTTTCTGAGTTTTACGTATTGGCCACAAGAATTTTACACTTTGGTCCTTGGTGTTGCTTTATATGTACACAAGCCTTTACCAAACGCGGTTGTTGTGGCGGTGGCTTTGTTGTTGGCCGTACCAAAGGCAACGAGGGGGGTTTTAGGGTTTTGTGGTGGTGGCCGGCCGTACTAAAGGCGACGATCGCGAAGACGACGATCGCAAAGGCGACAACGACGGTTGTTTGGCGTTGGCTCGCGACGACGACGGCGGTTGTTGTGGCGGTGGCTCTGTTGCCGCTTCGCCTCCCCTCTGTGGTTGAGGTGGAGCAGGCGGCGGTTGTCCATGGTTCAACTGTCGATCTACTTTGTCGTCGTCGTCGGTGCGGTACCAAAGGCGACGAGGGGTTTTTAGGGTTTTGTGGTGGGAAATCGGACTAGATCACCGTGGTGTTTTCTTTAGGGGGGGGGGGGGTTCTTGCCAGATCTTGTTCCTTGACCACCGACTATACCGGTGGTGGTATGCCATTGCATCCGAGGCCCTACAACCGCCATTGATGTCGCCGACCTATGCTTTGTGCACCACTGATTGTTTTGCCTTTTACTTTCTGTTGTATGTGCACCTTTGTGTTTAAATCTGAGTTCTTTCTGGTTTTTGCCGGCTTTGGTTGGTGTTTGTGTGTACCCATTATTGCCGGTGGCCTTTGAGTTGACCGGCAGTGGTGTTCAGGTGGTTTTTGTTGTTACCGTTTCAGTTTATCGCGTGTTTTGCGTGGAAGTTGTTGGTCGGTGATTACGGGAAAGACAAACCTCATCCTTTGTGGTTCCGTGAAGGAGGTTCATATGTCGGTGATACACTTTGATGATGATGATGACTGTTCGTCGAGACCCCTGTCCCTATGTTCACTTTTAAGGTTACGCCGTGATGCTGCATTCGGAAACATGAACCGGTGCTTGTTTCAAGTCGGTGATGATGAAACTGTGTTCATTTGAGATATGTACATGTTGTATGCTGTTGTACATTTTGTATTTAGTATAGTGTCGGGCTATGATGATGTTAAAAAATCGGGTTGTTTTGGCGTAGACATCGTTTATGGTTAGCTGCCATAACCGAAATCCTGTTCTGAGCTCCATTCATCACACGCGCAACGCCCGTGGTTGAAAAACACTAGTTATATATAGATACAATCAATAAATGAATAGTAATCCCTTTAGTTTTCTTATTTTTAGTACAAACTTTTATATATTTTACAATTTAAATACTAAGCTTTTCTCTTAAACCCCTTACACTTTGTAATTTTACTATGTACCCCTAAATTTTAAGATAATATCTAAACTTTAATAAAGTCATTATTCTTTTCTTTTTAAAGAAATCATACTACAATATTTTTTTATACTAGACCGGTGGGAGCATGGTCGGCTGTAGCATAGGGAATTTGATATTTTTAACAAGTGCCTTTGTTACCCATATGTTTTGAGCTGAACGTCCAGATATAATATGTTTTTCTAGTCTTCTTTTTTCAATTCTGCTTTCCTTAATTTGTTTTTACGTGTTCTTTTTTCACTTCATTTTCTTAACATCGATTAACAATATAATATTATTCTAGATTTCGCATGCACCATTGCTACTAGCTTATTTTTTTACCAACATTATGAGCTATCGTGGAGTGCCTTTTTTATCCACATGTTTTCAGGTGGTTCAAATATATTATGTTTTTATTTCTCTTTTACGCTTTTGGTTTTTAACACTGATTAACAACATAATCTTCTTCTAAATTTCATATGTATCGTTGCGACTAGCTTTTCTTTATCTACGTTCCAAGCTTGCTGTTGAGTGTCTTTTTTAAAATGTTTTGAGTGAATATAATATGTTTTTGCGTCTTTTTCTTCCGCTTTTGTTTTCCCTAACAGTGATTTTAACAACGTAATATTCTTCTAAATTTCACATGTAACAATTCAACTAGCTTATTGTTACCTTTGTTCCAAACACACAATTAAGCGCCGATAATCACCCACTAGTTCATAAAGTCCAGGAAACGCATACTATACTTGCTCTTAAAATCAAAGGTCGGTGGGTTATCCACTTATTTTTTTATTACTAATATATCTATACTATATTATAATGCACGAATGAAGGATTCCGGCCAAAATTAAGAGATTTGTAAATTTTAAGCACAAGGTACAACCTAAAAAATCAATTTAATAAGGGTAATTATGTCTTTCTAACGCTACTAAAAAAGTAAAACTTTAAACTTATTTACACTTAGACCCTTGTATCTTTAATTATATATAATTTTTTCCATGTTTGTTACAAAATCTTTAAGTATAAAACTAACCAGAGACGAGTACCACAATAAAAAGTAGACGAGTACCACAATAAAAAGTGTCGCACGCGTTGCTTTGCGCGAGCACGCTACTATTATATCTATATATAAATTGGTAGAGAAACTTACAAGAAATAACTCCTAGCCTAGTGGTTAAATCTCTCTTCTTTTGAGTAGCAAATTGGTTTCGACTCTTGTAGCCCAATGTTTGCGGCTTTAAGTTTTTTAATTTGCCTTTTCTATTATATATTTTAATAAGTTGTTTTAAAATATGTAACAAGAATTTATATATCTTAGAGTATTCACAGCAGGTTTTCTATATTTAATAAGTATAAATCTTATATTTTAGAGAATGAATGTGAGTGGTTGGGGAGTGGAGGATAGAGAAAAGTTATTGTTCATCTGAGTGGAAGATAGAGAAAAGTTATTGTTCATCTGTAGATTTGAAGAATTACTGTTTAATCTCTATAAATTCTTTAATATTGTTGAAAGTGGTTGTAAGTGAAAAAAATAGAAAATGTAATAATAAAAATAGGAAACCTGATATGAATGCTCTTAGTTGGTAATCACAATTATACTACTACCTAAAAAAGAAAACTCATATTTTAAAACTGTCTACATTTTGACATGCGTCTATGTTTTGACTTAAGTTTTGTTCAGAGATTAGTTGGGTCAAATATAAAACGTTTTTGTACTTATTTTTATGTACGTTTTAGGTTGGTCTACGTTTCGACGTAATTTTTATTTGAAAATACGTCTGGTTAAATATAATATTATTTCATTTACTCTACGTTTCGACGTAAATTTAATTCGGAAACGAGTCGGACCGATTGTAAGTCTATGTTTCGACATAGGTTTTGTTTGGAAAAAAGTCGGGTCAAATATAATACGTTTTCAACTTTTCATTCAATGGTATAAATTCAAAGCACTCTACGTATTGACTTAAATTTAATTCGTAAACGATACTTTATCATGCCGCGTACAGTGTCGCGGCAACGCGCGGCAGGAAAAGAAAACTAGTTTAATCTTATTCATCATTTATTCTTGCATGAAAAAGAACATAGTATGTATTTCAAATTACTTCTATATATTATCGTATGAATCAAAATTAATAGATTTGCACAACTTTATTTTAATATGAACAAAAAATGTTTTGGATTTATATCTTAAAAACAACTTTTTCTTATCGGCAAATATAACCTCTTCTTAAATTTGAACTATTTCAAACTATTATATCATTTGTCTGCATTCAAACCCATAATTCTATTTAAAAGGTAAAAGCTTCTTCAGCTAGACTAATTTCACGTTATCTCTTAGACTATATATACTGATTGTTTAGTTAAAATGTCATCTAAATGTCATGTAGATATAAATCGTCTCATTAAAATCTTTTTTAAATCAAGTGTAACGGTTAACTAATATTCGAGCCCCTATTGATGCAATAATTTAACAAAAATTGTGTTTGTCGTCCGTTAAGGGCTTGAAGCCCTATGTATTTAAAGTTATTTTTAATTAGCTTGTAATAATGTTTGAAGCCCAATTATATATATATATCATGTTTGGAGCCATCAAAATACCCATTACGTATAATTTTATAAATAAATAACTAATAAACAGGATAAGACATAGGCAGAACTATTTTGACTTTCCATTTGCTAAATATATCAGCCGACCTAACCTAACAAATTATCATCATTTATAAGGCCAGCCAAGTAACCCATTTAGTTTCTTTTACAAGATGTATAAAGCTAAATTCATGGACCAGATGCTTAAACCAACCAACCAACCAACCATTACACCCATATATAGTAAGCATAACAGGAAACGCATATTCATACATTTGTTCAAACTAATAGAAATTTTTTCTACTTTATGGTTAATAAATATTTAATTTATATTTATTCCCATTTTAAATTTGTTTCCCTCTTTACTTCTTTAAAATTATAAAATCTATCAAAGTTATTTATCAACCTCTAACTGAAATTTTGATACGTCAATAAATTAAAGATACTATTACCAAATCATTTATTTCAAAGTTATTCGTCAACCTGCAACTGAATTTTTGACACGTCAATAAAATCTATATATCTATATCTATATATAATATTAAAATAGTAACTTAGGACGACACTTGACACATTATTAGGCCCCCTAAGTTTGTTTTTCCTGTCTCTCTCTCCTCTTAAATAATTACCTAAAAAGTTAATTACATAAATTGTCTATGTGGTTTATACAAAATAACAGGTTTGGGTACTAATGGTTTTTTTGTAACAGGTTAGGGTATTGTGTTTTCAATTTGTAACAAGTTAAGGTATTAATACTAACAGACGTTAATTTTTTTGTTGAACCTAAGGCTATTTTCGTCTTTTTACTTTATAAAGACTACTAATGTAACTTAAAGAACTATTTATGTAATTTCATATATATAAGGGAATGTTTGTGTGTTTGTGTTTATATATATATACACACACACATATGTATATATAACCTTAGGCCATTCAGACCGGATCTCACCACCACCATTAACCAGCGATGACCACTAACAACCACCACCACCACTACCGCCGACCGTTGGCATCAATCACATCATCATCATCATCATCATCAACACCACATCCTTACCAACATCGCAACATCACCATCAACATCATCATCATCTCCACCTCCACCATCGCACCATCATCAACATCTTAGCAAATCCGCCTACCCTTTCCCCTGTAATAGCATCAGTGATTGGTCAGCAGTGCACCAATAGACGGACAGGCTGATTTGGGGTGGTGCGGTGGTCATGCGCGGGCGTACGGTAGTGGTTCAGATCTCGATTAGGGTTCAAATTTTTTTGTGACTATGTCGATTTATTGTGAACAATAGAAGGACAATCTGATTGCTTATGACCATTGCTTAATGAGGGATCAGATCTAGATTAGGACATATGTATTTGTTTTAGATTTTAGTGTGATATTGATATGGTGGAAGCGGTCGGCTTGAAAGGAGGAGGTGGCCGACGGTGGTGGTGGAAATCTTCTAGGGTTGTGAAGTTTGTTTGTGGGAGTTCGGTGGTGATCGAGTATGTAAGAAGGCTGCGGATTTAAAGTGAATGAAAGAAAGAGTTAGTAAGATGGTGGTGGTTGGATGGTGACAGTAAGCGGTGGTGATGGTGGCGCACTAGTGGCACTACTGGGTGATGGGGAGGGTTGGTTTTTTTATATTTTATTTAAGTTATATTTATTTACAGAAATGGTCCTTAGATAAAACAAAAATATAAATTTTTAAAAAAAAGTCAATTAAAGGGTATTCTTGTCTTTTTATTTAAATTTAACAGAACATTTAACAGCCGTTAGTCTTAAAACCTATTTTCGTTACAAAATTAAAAACACAGTACCCTAACATGTTATAAAAAACCCATAGTATCCAAACATGTTATTTTGAATAAAACACAGGGACCATTTATGTAATTAACTCTTACCTAAATTAAGAAATATTAAATAATTTTAATTATTTTTTAGATTAAATTTTTTTAATAAATTAAGAAAGATGTTGTCACACCCCAACCTTAACGGCGGAAACGTCGAGGTGTGAGGGTTAAGATTGTTCATGCCACACAACGCTAAATTAAAAATGACAGTATTATTAAATATCAAGATTCATAACGTACATAACGGAAATAACATAAGTTCAACAATCAAATACATAAGTTTCCAAGCGTCATGTGACAATAAATGTCTTTTATTATAATCTAGGTCCAATCCTAGATGTGAACAAGTCTTCAAAAACAAGCTAAGCAGTATCATTTCCTGAAACATGTTAAAAATAATGTCAACAATATGTTGGTGAGTTTCCATAGTTTTAGCATACATAAATATATATAAAAGATGGCAATTCACGTCATAGGTTATTGAATAAAATAAGTAAAGATGGATGAACAAATGTAACAATCAAAGTTTGACAAATATAGCCATTACAAGATTAAACGATTAGCTAAGTGTATTTGGTTCCCATAGTGCTCAAGAATACGACACTAGGAGCCGGCAATCACCTCGGCTTTAGCACCAAATAAGCTTGTCAGGCCCATAGATCTATGACGTCCCCAGGCTAGCAATAGTTAATGATTGTATCTTACAAGAGTCATCACATGATAATTACAAGTGTTCAAATAACCATGACAACATAAAATGAATTGCACAATTGTTATAAGATTAAAACGTGGTTACAAGTGTGGTTATGATATAAATAATATGTTTCACCCCAAAGTGTGAAATAAATAAAAAGAGGTATGAAAACTCACTTGGTATAATAAGATTGTCAAATAAGAAGGTCTTGTATATAATGTCGAGGATCCGTTAACGTTCAACCTAAATGAACGTTGTATTAAGTTAATCATGGTGATTATAGTGGTATATTTATAAACCATTTAGTCCATGATTTTAAATTGTTAAATAGATGTAGATTATTTTGGTATTTAAATGATTTAAATAAGAATTTTAGTGATTACCACTATTAATAAAAGTTAAACTTTTATTATTAAATGGTCATTATTTACTATTAAATAAAATAGTAATTTTGTAGATCCAAATGATTAAAAAAATTATTACAATATGTGTACATTTAAATATGTACATATATATATATATATATATATATATATATTTTAAAATATTTATAAATAAATTTGTAACTATATTTTATAAAAATTAAGAATTTATTAAGTTGAAATTATTTAAAAATTTAATGAGATTTATTACAATTAAGAATTAATATTAAATGATATTTTATAACAATTTTTATAAATTTTTTTTTAAAACAAGAATAAAAGTTTCTAAAGTGAATTTTAAATAAAATTAAAAGGAAAATAATTTTATTTCATTTTTTATTAAAAACTGATTTTTGTATGGTTACTAATAGTATTTAAACATTTTCAGAAATTTAAATATATATAAAAAAAAGAAAAAAAAACCTTTAAAAAAAAATAATAGCAGGGCCTCGGGTTCGAACCCGAGCCCTTAGCCACACCACACAACACCTTAACCATCGAAAGCCCTGTTTGGCGTTATGTTTCAGAAATGAAGAATTAAAACATATAATCCCTATAATCACATGAACCATAGTTTCGTTTGATGATTAAATCGAACCCCGCTTTGTTGTTATTACCCAAATTAAACATGGGGCTCTTGTTACCCACATCAAACCGCACACATTCATGTAACCAATTACCTGATTCGCAGTTGTAATCAACGATTTTAAGTTCGATATGCCATCGACTGTTCTTGATTGGGATTTCAATGCGTGTGTGTTTTCAGGTGAAATTGAGTGTGCAGAGAGTTTAAGGAACCCAAATAGGATGTTTTGCCTCTATTATATAGTGTTAATTTATCCGTTTGAGTACTCCACGAGTTCCATGTTGTTCTCGGTTGTTTTTAATCGAATTGAACGTGATTGAATCCGTTTTAGGTGAAATTAATTGTGCTATTGATTTCTACATGATTAGATGGTCGTTATAGCATGATTAATTTTATTAATTTACAGGTAGAAACGAATTGGAGTGTTAATGGTTTCGGTTTCGAGTTCTAGGATGCAATTAAGATCGATTTACACGAGTTGTGAGTTCGAAACAGGTTGGCGAGAGGTTCAGGAGCGGTTTGGAAGTTTCAATTTAAATTTTAAAGTAGTTTTTAGGGTCGCCGGAGCTTCGCCGGCCGGCGACCGGAAAAACGTGAGTTGTTGTTGGGTTTTAAAAAAATTTCACTTAGGTCCCTGTGGTTATAAAATGTGCGTTTCGGCCCTAAACTTATGTCTTTGTTTTTAAAACAATTTACAATTTGGTCTCTGATGTTTTGATGTTATTATTTTATGCCCAAAGTAATATGTTACAAGTTTTTAATTTATTAAATTTATTTGATTTTATTTATTTTTAAGATTTAACAACTATTCTGTTTATTACTATTATTATTATTATTATTATTATTATTATTATTATTATTATTATTATTATTATTATTATTATTATTATTATTATTATTATTTTTATCATTATTTTCATTATTATGATGATGATGATTATTATTATTATTATTATTATTATTATTATTATTATTATTATTATTATTATTATTATTATTATTATTATTATTATTATTATTATTATTATTATTATTATTATTAACTTAATTATCTAATAATAAAACGAATTTTAATAATTTTAAATACCAACTAAGATAAAAATAAAAGAAAATACAGATAAGCCCTCGTATTTGCATTAATGACAAAATAAGCCCTTAAAAGAGATAACGACGTTTAACAAAAATACGAGAGGTCACTGATGTTTTTTTTATTAATATTATTTCTAGAAAATAAATTTTTATAAAATAAGAATTTTTTTAAAACATCTAACTTTGTTAAAATATAAAATATTTTAAAATTTGTGTTTATATAAAGAAAATTTTTATATTAACTAAAAATAATTAAAATTAAGACTTATAATAAGAAATTTTAAAATATATATTTTTAATATGGTTTGTTTTAAAAAAATGTTTAACTTTTTTTTGGAAAAAAAGTTTAAAAGTTAATAATATTATTTTATTACTTATAGTTATTACCCATACGTAATTTTAATCATATCTTATTTTAAAATATCATTTTATACTTCATAAATTTTCATTATATTTAATATCTTATTTTTTCAATCCGTATAAAACACGGGTTTACTGAAGTTAGTATTAAATAAATAATAATCAACAACTAATAAGAGATATTATAAAAATTCATAGCCTGATCCAACCCGATTCAATACTATATCCCTATATCTGATTACATGGTCAAAATAATTCGAAATTGATCTCATAATCACATGCAACTTTTCAGTGTATATTATTCAAATCTTAATTTTTTTCATACTAATATCCTCACACTCACTCAATATCATGCTCACGATTTGACCTATCAAAAGGATTCCTTTTAAGTCTAAAAGAAGCTAGTTTTCTTTGGCTGTATATTTCGTTATGACAATAAACAAAAATTTAGGTCAGTTTTATGTCGCTTGTCATAAGTTAAGAGTAAAGATGGATTGAAACTCTTAGCTTTAGATAATAAGGACAAATCTATTAATGTTACTACAAATGTAGCTTACAAAGATGTTTAGGCTCATTTGTGACCTTCTAATCGAAAGTTGTTATGTCTTATTTAATATAACACACTTGGTTTTATTTATGTTTTTATGTTATTTAATATTTAACTTTTCTATTTCCATGTAATACACGGGTAATTAAAGCTAGTTGGATTTATATTCCAATCGAATTCGAATACGAATTGTATTATCGGATTCTAATTAAGTTATTTGAATAAATTATTATAGAAAGAAATTCAAAAGAACTAAATCATTATTTGTTTTTAATTTTTGATGATCTAAGAGCATTCATACTAAGGGGCTGTTTGTTTCAGTCTCTTAATTGTTCAGATGTTTGAATGGTTCAACACTTAATGGTTCAGACTGTTTGTTTCACGAGCAAATATCTGAATGGTTCAGATATTTGCCTCTGAATGGTTAATCAATATACTAATGTTGAATGGTTAAGACTTAAGACATCTTATCTGAATTGATCAGACACTTGTCTTTGAATAGTTAAGCGATATACTAGCTCTTAATGGTTCAAACCTCTTAATTTTCAACACTTAATGGTTCAGACCTCTTATTGGTTCAGCACTTAATCATTCAGAAATTGCCAAACAGCCCTTAAGTTGCACATTCACATCCCCATAAGTTTATTAAAGGTTAACATTTCTTAAATTTAGCTCTTATTTTTTAACCATTCCACATCTTATTCCTTATATCTCTCCCTATTGCAAACATTGTCATATACATACATGTGAATATAACACATATAACAAGTACACAATATTCTACTGAACTCTTGATTACGTAGATGTGGTGACGCATATGTAACTCGATAAGTTACATATACATAACACTAAAAAGACATTATATTTTGGGTTACATGTATGTAACTTGATAAGTTACATGTTTGTAACTCATGGTCTTACATATACATAATTAGTGTTACAATAAAGAAAAATTGAGAATGAAAGATGGAGAGAATGAACAATATTTTGTAGAATCCATTGTTTTTTTTTTCATTGCCTTCTTACTTGAGTGCATCATCTACCGTCGTAGATTCATTCTCATTCGGTTTTTTTATTCTTCATCCACTTGAATAGAATTTATTACACGAACAAAGATAAACAAACTTCTCATCGAACAACTCACGAACAGTTCACTAAACGTCCAATTTGTTTGTAGCCCTATGTGACGTAACCACAAATTTTCAAAACAAATAAGTTCTTTTTTGGAAACAATCTGTTGATTACACAAACAAACCTGCAAGTAAATGAAGGGTGCATGTGTGGTGAACTAATAGTAATCTCATCATAAACCATAGGATTACAAGGCTTTTATTTTAAATCTAACATCCTATACACATCCAACTAAATTTTACAATATAAATTATCAATTATATCAGAGGATAACATTAAACTCCCCATATGTACCTATTTTTGTTTATTTCATTGAGAAAAAAAATATACACACATTTAACAATAACAAATAAAAAAAAAAATATAAACACATTAACTCATCTCTTATGAAAAATAAACCAAAAGTATAAACAAGTATATATTCAAAACATTGGATGTTACAAGAGGTAACAAAATATTGTGTATAAATATATAAAAACTAAAGACTTGTAATTGCTTCACTTGTGAAAGGGAATGGGTAAGGCAAACAAACTAACAAACTCATCACTAAAACTATGATTCCCAGCGCAACATATTTGTTATCGGGCTCACTGATTTCTTCACCCAAAGGAGCAATGGGCCCACGTTGTAAAAAGAATATCAATACTACCCAATAAAACGCCACGTCATCAAGCAAAGATGACAAGCCCAGCAACACAATAGAAGCAGCTGATAAACGATAAGCAGCCTGCAAAACACAATTTGGTGTCACAATTTCAGCAATTTACTTATGAACAGGTTAATTCGGTTATTTTTATCTTAAAAAAAGAAGAGAAAAAAAACTTTTTATTATGAAGAGGTTGAAAAATTAACAGGAAAGTGTCCACATGTTGGTCTGACCTGTTTCAACCAGACCCATTTTAAAGTAAACAAAAATAAAAAAGAACGGAATGAAAAAACAAACTTTTCGTCCCCATAATGCGAAAGAAATCCGTCCACCGTCTAGCTCGCCTGCAGGGATGCTGTTAATTGCATTGATGAGAAGCCCGGCCCAAGCCCAGATCACCAGCGGGTTCACTGATATTGTTGTTCCTTCTTTAAGAACATCACCAAGCAGCAGTTTCGCTATAAGAAAAACATCAAAATGAAACTATAGATTAAGGAAATAGCATACAAATAACACAAAGGGAAGGAAGTAAATGAGATAGAACATACCTATTCCACCAGCAAGAAATGATTCATGAAATACAGAAGCATCAACAACGATCCCTATACCGTCGGATGGTGGCAAGTAAAAGCCCAAAAGCAAAAGAAAAAGGCCCAACGCATAGCCTGCTAACGGTCCTGCTGCTGCAATCTTTAGAAGAACCTCACGGTTTGGTACAATGTTTAGGATCCTTGTTATTGCACCAAACGAGCCTATCTGCCATCAAAACAGATCATTAGTTTCAACTTTCTCCTTCCAAACAGGCGGGCTGGGTCATAACAGTAACTTTTAGATGTGGGTCAACCTCACCTGCCAGCTTGGTACAAAAAATGGAACCCCTAGCTTAACTCCTGCACTTCTGGCTACCAAAATGTGGCTGATTTCGTGTACCCCCAAAGCAAGTGCAGTCACCAGGGCTCCAGGAAACCCGTCCTTTAATAAATCTATATTGTCAACAACGGATCTGGGACATTACAATATGCAGATTATTGATCGTTTTTAATGTCCAATGGCACTATAGATGGGAACAAAAAACATATCTTTATAGCGATAATTGTAAGTTAAAGTTATCTTTGTCTTAACAGATGTAAACATACAACAAGTTGGACTGCAATGCTGGCACATTACGTAGTAGTAATGTAAATACTGTAACCAATCCAAAAGCTCCAGCTGCAAACCATTCAGGGACAGCTGCAGGATATAAAATCAAGGATTTAGTATTCAACTGCAACAAATTCTAGAATAAGTTTATCCTTCAAAACAAATAATAAAACATGTAGACTATATAATAATAATACCAGTTGTTTCTGGCTGTAAGGTCTTTCTTGGAACCACAACTGCCACAGGTTTATCATCTTCAGGATTTATCAAAAGAAAAAGCTTATATTGATCCCCGAAAGTATCCTTCACAGAGAGTAGAAATTACATAATTAACAATCTTTTCAAGGGTTAAACAAAGTATAGTATGTGGGCACAGTTAAACTAACATGCAGCCTCTTTTCAATCTTTTTGTAGCTCACAGCTGCTGATCCTCGCAGGTTTCCTTTAAACAACACCCCAGCCTGTGACATTAAGAACATAAAGAATCAAAGATTTATTCAATCACATAGAGTAAATTACACGGACAGTCTCTGGAGTATGCACATATTGCAACTTTAGTCCCTACTTTCAATAAATTACAGATGCGGGCCTGTACTTTGCATGGTATGCACATCGGCAGTCCCCGACGCTAACTGAAGTTAAGTTTCTCTGTTAAGTCAATGTAAAATTACCAATATACCCTTAAATTTAAAAAATAATAATTGCCAAATAAAACTCAACATACCCCTCTCAAACCCCACCCATCTCACCTCACCCCAACACTCCATCTTCTTCTACCACAGCCACTCCATTGTCACCAACACTAGCACTCAATCTAAGTCTCACTCACTCTCTCTCTCTCTCTCTTTCTCTTCCTCTCTCTCTCTCTTCTCAGACCACCGCTCATGACGTTATCATCATGTACAGTAGTAGAGGTGGTTGTTTGTTTGATTGGTGGTGGGGTCAAGGGTATAGCAGCGGTGGTGGGTCGAGGGTGTAGCAGTGGCGACGGTGGTGGGTCGAGGATGTAGCAGCGGCGGCGGTGGTGGGTCGACGGTGTAGCAGCGGCGACGGCGGTGGGTCGACGGTGTAGCCGCGGCGACGACGGTGGGTCGACGGTGTAACAGCCGCGGCAGCGGAGGTGGGTCGACTGTGTGGCGGCGGCGGCGGTGGGGGTCGAGGGTGTAGCAGCGGCGGATGTGGTGGGTTGAGGGTAGAGGCAGCTGTGGTGGTGGGTTGAGGGTAGAGGCAGCGGTGGTGGTGGGTTGAGGGTGGAGAACTATAATGTGAAGAAGAAGATAAAAGAAGGGGTAATTTGGTCTTTTTAAAAAAACTAACAGTGAAACTTAACTTAAGTTAGCGTTGGGGACTATCAATGTGCATACCATGCATAGTACAGGCCCCATCTGTAATTTATTGAAAGTAGGGAATAAAGTTGCAATACGTGCATACCCTAGGGACTGTCCGTGTGATTTACTCCAATCACATATAAATGCGATGCAAGAGATGACATGTATGTAATCACCTCATATGGTTCCTGGCTAGTAATAAAGAAAGTGTCAAATCCAAACACTTGGTCTTTCAGTATATCGATTGTTTCATTTGGGATCATGATTGTGTTCTCAACTTCTTGTGGCTGTTAAGAACGATTAGAAACTATAAAGAGCGAACAGTGTGACGCAGCATGAAAATGGAGATCACATCAATGAAATATTCACCTTCACGCCAGGCAAGGGTGATCCACTTGTAACCTCTATATTATTAGCCTCCTGTTTTGAAATATGAGTTAATGGTATACGTGATTAAAAAGTACAAATTTCTGGCAAAAACTAAGACTATAAAGAAAATACCTCAGTGACTTCTTTAGGTTCAGCCTCAACGACATCTTTATTTAGTAACTTATTAAGCACCTCCAGTTGACTTGATTGGCCTTTATCCTAATAAGCACAAATTTCTATCAGAATTTCAATGTAATCATACAATATTATATGCATATATAAATTAGTAAACACCTCACTGGGTTCTTGAGCCTTGTTACTGTCCAGGAATTTGTTGAGTAATTCCAACTGACTAGGTTTCCCCTTATCCTAACAAGAAAACTTACAAGTCACTTATCAAATCAAGAGCTTCATTACCACCAATGTATAAATGATAATTATACCTATAAAAATGATTACCTTTTGTTTATCGTCCTCATTGATTGAACTACTTAAATTCGTGGATTCTGCAATTTCAACTTCTTCATGCACTTCTCCTTCCTGTACATACATCCAAGATTGTAACTAGACATAGAACACAATTGAACTGTTGTAATCTAATAGTATAACCCATTTTTGGTCAATGTGGTTTTCTGACTTGAATGATTAGACCCCTGTGATTATATCATTTAAAACTCATAATCATATTCTCTTTTGCAACTATGAGAACTCATTACTAAAAACCTCACGAGACCCCAACACAGCTTGAGGTGGCATATAAGGGGGTTAAGAACATAAAACAAGTGGGACTCAATCGTTTACCGCTACACCACCCCTTGAAATTAATAACTAACGTCAAACAAAGACACTTTTAAAATGATTTGGCTTGTATCGTTAAACAAAACACTCCAATCCATTAACAATAAGACCATAAACCTGATATTTAAAGCCTTATAACCACATTAACTAAAATTGTGCTTAACGTATTCAGAAACACCATATAAGTAATCACAAAAGAGAAACAGATGCATCACTTTATCACCATCGTCGTTCGGTCCAGCCTCCGTCTCACTCGCCTTGCATTTCACCACTCGGTCGCCACTAACCACTAACCTAAATGTGAATCACAACATCATACTCCAAACAACAAATCATACTATAAATTCACAAATCAGGCAATATCTAACTAAATTATGAACAATATATAACATATAAGCAGCAATTTTACCTGGAAACGTATTTGACGGGGTAAATTCGCCGTCTGGGGGCATAATTGACACACGAAGAAATGAACGGATGAAATCGGAGGTCGGAACAGGAACTGCAGTGCGATAACGGAAGAAAGTTCCGGCGAAAACACACCGGTGATGTCATGGTGGTTGCAGAAGTCATGTTGAAGCATGCGACATTGAAATTGTTGTGTTGATTAGGGTTTTAGGAGAGATTGAAGATGAAAATTGAGAGTTTGGGTGTATGGATTGTTAAAGGTGTAGAGGGAAAGGATATCTGAGATATTTCAAAATCTTATCTTCAGAAAGAAGAAGATATGGAATATTGTTTTATTATTCTGTTACCCGCCATTGTTTACATGGGGTCCGGGCCCATTGGGCTAACTTAGTTTATTTGCATTTTGCACTGTGTTTAACTTAACTCATTCTAGAGGTGTAAATACAGGGTTAAAACTGGTTCAGGTTGAATTAACAAAAGTTAAACCTGCTTTGTTTAGAACCGGTTTAAGTTGAAAACAGTTTTAGGTGAGAGGAATGACTGAGTTTTGATCGGTTTGAAATTGGGTTAAAATTGGTTTGTTTGGTTTTACAAGTTTTATTGAATAGGGTTAAGAAGTAACAACTCATCTGAAACCTACGGGTTTGAACCGGTATGGCAAACGAGTTTAAGTATGGTTGTCAGTTTCGGTTTTCAAACCGGTTTTTGTCCATCTCTAACTCCTTAAATCAATTATTACACAAATAGGGTTCTATGCCATCAGGGAAACCGGCATGGACTAACAAACAAGATGTTATGTAGGCGCAAAGATCCAGAATGTACCACTTAATGAGATGTTACGTAGGAGCCACTTAGTCTGTGGGTGTGATCACACTCACATTCACTAAAGGTATGTAATGGGTTAGTGAGTGTAATCAGTTTCTATTGAAAAACTAAAAAAAAAAAAAGAAGGCAACGGCCGTATCAGCTTCGCAAGCCACCCGCCATGCCTATGGTCAAGTTGGGGTGGGATGGTGTTTCCACGCCCATGATGCCGACATGGAAGGCTCGCGCGCCCACTCACGAAGGCATTACGGATGACCTAAGATTATGGTTAGAAATTCATACTTTCCTTATCATATGTTGTTAAGTTGATGTATGCATGTAACAATAAAGTTACATCACATTAGATTTTGTCTTTTAGCACTCTTTAAGAAAAGGTTTTTCTTTTTGTGACAACAAGTTTACCTAACTGGTTGGGTTTTAAGCATCATCACAAACACAGAGTGTGAGGGGTTTAACGAGAAGCGAGGATGGAGGCAACACGAGGTGCGACTAGCAATAAGAGCAATGTTTAAACATTTGTAGCTAAAAATCTGATATGATATATCTTGAAAAAAAAAAAGAGAAATGCAATAATATAGCCACTCACTTATATGATGAAGTGAAAAAAACATTTTTTTTGTTAAAATATGTGTGTATCCGTAGGCATAAGCACTCAAAAAATGATAAAGGGTAATAAGAACGGATACACAAACAAAGATGGTTTGGATGGCCCCAACCGTTTCCTTGAATAGTTACCGATATACAATTTGGAGTCATCTTTCCCCCTTATTATTATTATTTTCTATTTTTATTGGCGAATTCACATAATTGGTTTAACACTATATAAGACACCTTAACCTGTTTGAGATTTTTAAAATCATACAAGATGGCACTAGTCAGGTTCTGTTACTAACCAGTTAGTTGAATTATAATTAGTTTAAAAACCAATTCTTATTATCAGTTAAAAAACTGATTGTCCTTTTGAATACTTTTACGCAGGTGCAATCCGACAAGTTGGATCGGTTACAAACCGGTTATAAGAAACCAAATATTGGATTGGGTTGGATTGGGTTTGATTTGATTCGATTGAAAACCGGTTAGGTCCGGAGACAGGTATAAGAGACTATTTTATACCCGTGTGACGACCCGTAGCTCAAAACTACTAAAAAAGGTCTTTCTATGATGGGCCTAAAATAACCACAAGGCCACGAACTTCTTCTACGTTTCATCTTTCCCGTAAACGTAAATAAAATCCCCAAATATCATTTTCAGACAAAACCTAGAAATTCTCAGATCGGAAATTCGGAAACATAAACCGGAGATGACGACGACGACGACCACCACCGCATCCCCTACCAAAAACCCTAAGAAGACCAATCTCTTAGATCATCACTCCATCAAGCACTTACTCGACGAAACCGTCACTGAGGTACTCAATTGCACACAACCATCTTGAACTTCAAAATTCAGATTCAGTTCTTCATTATGCTTCGGTGATCACTTGTTTTTTTTTGTTGATTTGAACCAGATCGTCACTAGCCGCGGTTACAGTGAAGATGTGAGGTTGAGTAACGTCAGATTGTTGATTGGAGCGATTATTATTGTCATTGCTCTACTTGCTCAGTTTTACAATAAGAAGTTTCCGGATAACAAGAATTTCCTCATTGGATGCATTGTGTCATATCCTTTTTTAAGTCTGAAGATGATTTTATATTGCATTGTAGTGTGTTTACTATATGAATGACTCAATCTTTTATGTATATCAAGCTTACCATAAAGAATGACCTATATATGATTTATAGTACTAAAGTGTCTTGTGCTACTAGGCTGAAATTTAGTTTGTTTAATCCTTGACTATGGCAAGTATGTGTTATTCAATGGAATCTTGCAGCTGATCATCTACACCAAGGAAAAGAATGCATTTTTGTTTACCTACCCTCCTGCGGTAAGTTTTATTCTGCTCTTACTTGCTCTGGTTGGATTATTTGTACGAATCTTCTGTGAATGTATTAGAAGTTATGTGGTGTACCATATAGTTCATGTGTAATATTTTTCAAAATAGTGAAATTTCTAATAGTTTTTGACGGAGGAATGAAAATATGTGATCTCTGGAATATTAAACAAACCATATGCTTTAATAGAATTATTATTATTTCATGAAGTTAGTACTGCTACACTAGAATCTAGCTTCTAGAACTGTTTGCCATATGGAAATCTTTAGGCAATATTCTTTTGCTCTTTTATTAAAACCAAGTCAGTATATATACTTAAATTACAATGTTTAGTTAACTGGCATTAGAGCAGCTCATTTGGTGGCTCGAAATGTTTTGCTGGTCACACCTAAGCATATGTATCCGAATTGTCTAGTATTGATTTTTATCATAGCAGCTAGCTGTTTTGATTTTGTTGTACTGTACTTGTGTAATTTTGATGGATAAGTATATATGTTGTCAAGATCAAGTTATTCACTGAGACTCAACAGTATGTAACTTCTTGTGGATCAGTGCAAATGTCTGCGATTGAGTGATTATTAGTTGTGGTTACTTTAATTTTGTCTCCTAAATCAGCGCGATACGCCCTTTATGAGATAATTTTGTGTGTCTTTTCAATATTCAACTGTCAATCTGCCATATCTTGATTTTAGTTTTTCTGCTATCTCAGTTAGGTGCATTATTTTGTAATAGATCTTAAATTCATGCATATTGTAATTCTTTAACAGGGCTTAAAATGCGGTTTGTTGCTAATATCCAAACTTAGAATGGCCCCTAGATTTTTTACAAAAAGTTAAAATAATTATGGCATTATGCAAAGTTATAACGCCAAGACTCTCGTTCAATAAACAATTTTTAACAATATAGGCTCTGAATGAACACTTAATATATCTAACTTCTGCAGCTACTAGAAACTCTTTAGCTAGAATTAATTTCAGTTGTGATGATAACCTTTAGATTTCAGATCTAGCAGTTACATTCTGAGTCTTTAGGTAATCTTTAGTCGATTGGTAGTACTAATTTGAAAAACTATAATATGTTTAATTTTCTACTGTTAAGTAAATCCCCAAGAAGTATGTTGCTATTTCTCATGTTGACCTATTGTTTTCATAAAAGCCTTTGTGTTTCCCTCTTATGCTGGACTGTTCTCCGTGAATCTTAGGTGCTAGTGAACGTCAATTCCTACATTGCTAGTTATAAAATTTGGGTTTTTTAAAAATGAATTGTTGCACCACAGCATACAATGTTCATGGCTCTTTGTGCAAAACCGCCAAGAATTGGCCTCGTAAAGAACTTTTAATTATGCATACCTTATGCTGTTCATTAAAAGTAAATCCCAATGCTACAAGAATATAATTTTGATTTGAGCTCTTTAATGTAGTTGTTCCTTGGGATATTTTACATGACATTTTGAGATAAGATAATTGAAGTTTGCTTGATAGAACATGATATGTTACTAAATTTTCTTAACACAATGGTAGCATTTTTCATTTATCAAATTTGTTATATTTTCAGGGCTCTGCTTATAACAGCACTGGCTTGATGGTGTCTTCTAAGTTGCCCAGATTCTCTGATATGTATACTCTCACGATAGCCAGCGCTGATCCTAAATCAATTTCTGCAAAACCAACTGTGGAGTTCACCAAAAGCGTCACAAAGTGGTCTCTTTCTCTCTCTCACACAATTACACAACCACACAAACTGATCTAACTATAAGAAAAGGAGATTTATTCTTTAAATCCCCTTGCCCTCATTAGTTGATCATTTTAATGTTTGAGTTTGTCCAAAAGGAAGAACAAAAGATTTGCTATCTTTTGTCGATGGTTTAGGGATTTATATATTTTTTTACAAAGGTGATATTTTCGATCCAATATTTTTCGAATTAGTCAGATAGTGTTTTCTACTTTTCTTTGTGGGTCAAACAACTAATATGAAAGCCAACTAAAACGGAACAGATCAAATGGGCCGAATTGGTCAAGCAAGTCGAAAATTGCCAAAAAGTTTGTATTGATGCAAAAGAAACCTCTTAAATCATTTTATTCAACAAATTTGATTATTATTGGCATAGTATAACTTTTGTAATCATATTCAACATCCTGATCATTTTACAAAAAAAGAAGCTAAATTTAGGTTAGAAAACCCAACCCGTTTAAAAATTAGTATTTTGATCCATCACCCAACGTGCCAGACCCACCCATTTCGCGACCTGGCACATGAACATTTTGGGATGAGGGTTTTGTTTCTTTTGGAATAAAGATTTCGTTTCTGAAGGCTGAAGTTGCATTTGGGTGTTTTACAGGTTCACAACGGATGGAGTGTTGGTGGAGGGGCTGTTCTGGAAAGATATTGAGGGCCTAATAAACAACTATGCTAATGCCAAAGATAACAAAAAGAGCAAGTAAAAATTCAACTTTAAAAGGAATGATTGTGATTGATAGGTTAAATAGCAAATGCAGACATTGAGGACTTATAGAGTTTGTTTTTCTTAACCGAACAGTAGTTGCTGCTCTACTTAATGAATCTACAAATTTGCGTAGATTTTATATGGTTTGCAAAAGTTAGTGAAGACCCACATATGACAGTTAAAACACAACGGTTTCCAATGGTTATTAATTGACTACTCAATACCAGTAAACATATAATCCTTGCATTTATGTTTGATGGACTACTGGTATAAAAATGAAACTATATGTGAGCTTTGTGTTTGGTTTGCTAACGAGTGAGCCAGAAAATTTTCCTACATGTAGGAATTTTTATTGGTTGACCTAAAATGAGGTTATTTAGGTATATGATGCTTGTTGGGACGAGTTTTGGTAATGCTACTCTTATATAGCTTATATAATCGTCTTTCATATATGTTAGAGTGCCATTACATTTCTACCCAAGGATTTGTAGGTTTTCTTAACTGTTTGTGATTTGTTTAAAATTGTCAGTTGTGTTTTCTATTATATGTTGAATGCCACACCATATATGTCAAATGAGTGAATGACAATGATTCGATATCATCAATCCTTAACTGAAAAATCCTAGAATACTATAAAATCTCGTAAGTGTTCAAACCAAGCTAGAGATAAAGATAAACAAAACGAAACAGGTGAACTAAAAAAATAACTAAAAGACTCGAATAAATACTACTGGATAAGTTTTCAATCCCATAAATCATGTAGCTCGTCCTGGATCAAGTTCTGGGTCCGCTAAACTAACATTCGTTCATGGTGACATTGTAGTTCAATAATCATTGCTCCCTAGAGGAACCGGTCTCGGAGCTTTATGAGATGGATTCTACTTCGTTCGTTAGAAAGTTTCCTTCTTTGCTATCGAGTCGTTTAAATTACAAGAAATACTTTCATCGATACCGAAATCTAAAGTGAAGGAGAAATCCATACCATGATGACTCCATATCAACACCTAATCAGAAGAAAGGTCTCACAGGCGGGGTTAAATCCACAATCTCTAGCCCTAGTTTTAAACATAAGGAATTGTCTTATAGCTTTTTCACATAGGGCATGAAGAAAGATACTTAAAGAGAAAGTTTAGAGTTTTTACTTTCAACATTTGTTAGAGGGGTGGGAGTAGTCCTAGGTTTCCTCGGTTCCTCGGGTTTTCACGTCAGCATCACCTCAGTTTTTTTTTTTTTTTAATTTTTCTCGTTTATTCCCGTTTTGCATGGTGTCGTCCAAGTTTTCTCATATTTTCTCAATATGCATTGATGATACAGTACAAGTTGTATTCAAAGAAAATGAGCTGCCAAAGCCCGGTGAAAAATCACCGGGTCGGGAGTTATCCATTCTCCCCGGGTCCCCCCTGCCGGAGTGGTGTTCCCACCAGACCTCTTTTTCCTCGGGCTCTCCCCAGACTCTACTCTGTGTTCTTTTAGTGTACTCTCGTAAAAAAGACGTTACCTTTTTATCTTACAGATCTAAAAGAATTTAGAATTCGGAAGAATTGAAAGGAAGGAATGAAAACCTTACTCCCCCTCTACCTGAAGGACAAATGTAGTTAAGATAAAATCTAAGATCTAAGATTTAGAATAATACGATATGAAGTTTGAGTTTTGGCTTTAGCTGTAGGTTGACATTATCACACCGTCAACGTGTGTCCCACCGTGGGACCCGGACTCCAAACCACCATCTCAAACCACTTTAATCTTTTTTCAATCCCGTCACCTCATTCCCTTACAACACTAGCCCCCGTGCGTTCGTTTATTCTCGTGTTTCTTCTTTTGCATCTCAACTAATTCACGTTGTGCAGATCTTATCGGATCAAATCACTCCACTATATATCTTCATTTCACCCACAAACCATCAATCAATCGATTCAACATCAACCTTGTTGTTCATCACCTTCCAATTAGGGTTCCCAATCATCAATCAGATTCCATCAGAAACAAACCTTCAATTGTCCAACGATACCGTTATAATCAATGAACATGAACATGAACATGAACATGAGCAATTCTGATAAACAACAATCTGGTAGTGATCGAGAGGTGGATGAGGAACAGAGATTGGATACTGATTCGTCACCTGTGTGCGCTGGTGGTGGTGAGGGTTCTTCGACGGTGGTTGTGAGGGGTTCGTTAGCGATGGGGAGAGGGGATGGTGTTGGATTTGCTGATCGTTTGACGGATTTGCTTGTTGGTGATGGAGACGGTGATAGTGATCTGTTGATGCAACGAGACACTCAACGAGGCACGGTTATGCGGTGGATATTGGCTCTTGATATGCAGGTGATGGGAGCGTGTCGTGCTGATGAGAGGTTGAAGCCCTTGCTTAAGGCTAATGTTTCCAGCGTTGCTGAAGATCGGTTGCTTTCGCATTTAAGTGAGGTATCGTTTCACTAAACGTGAATTATATCTTACAGATTATAATTAGGTGTCAAAATGTTTGTGATAATAATCGTTGCAATTGAATTATGTGACTTATTGATGCTTATTGGTCAACTTGGTTTGCTTGGCAGCATTTTGAGCCGTCGGAAGTTGGTTTGCTCGCAAGGTGTTTGTGTATTCCTCTTGCATCAGTTCGTGTTGGGAAGATCAAGAAACAGGGGACGCTTCTTACTCCAACCAGTACAAGGTAGGTGCTTTCTATCTGCAGGCTTAGGAATATGGTTGAAGTTGTCAATAGATGCATATCTGTTTGTTAATTGCTTAGACAAATGTGGTCACACCATTAAGAGTGTAGCTGTATTGATAATGGGAGGGAATAATCAGGTTAACTGATAGGTAAAAGTCAAATCCTTGGTGAATTTTAGGTTATGATTTCAGTTAGGGTGTATAATCAGTAACAAGGATGTGATGTTGACTGTTGACTATCTTGAGATCAAGATGAGATATGATAGATTTGATTGTGGTTCGTGTTGTTAATATATTAGATAAATCACGTCATTGCTGAATGTAACTCAATGTTATAGATTTAAGCAAATAACTAGCACCAAGCATATGACTGTCTAAGTTAGAAAGATACCGGCATGGGTATATGAACGTGTGATAAATAGTGCTCAAGATTCTAAGGTTGCAAATAGTTATGGATACATGGGTGCATTTACCTGTGTATGTGTGAGTAGACAAGTGTGAAACCAAATAAACGAAAGAAAAAGAAATATTTCATGATTTATTTTTTTATATTTTAAATATATAAGATAATATACAATTACACACTAATACCCTTTTCACCAGCTTCAACTAATTGGGTAGCCTTGCTATAGTATAAAGAAATATAACTCACGCACTGTAACAGTATAACGCAAGTCTTATCATGCTATCACATTTACTTGTTCTGTCTATATTAATCCAAACTACTAGAAGTAACAACTAGTGGCATAGGTATTGTTTTTCTCTATTTTAAAACATAAGTTAAGTTTCTTCTCATTCCCTTTTGCTTCCTGGTTTGCAACTTGTGAATTTCATCTCCTAATGGATTTGCATATTCACACTCCTGTGTTCCTCTGATTTCACAGACAAATTTAAGAAGGGCAAAATTGATTATAAATGGAACATACTTTGCAACAAGTTCTATTTAAGGAACTGTATCGTCAAAAGTATCATTTGAAGGTTTTAAAACTTTCAAAAGCAACACATTTTGGGGCCCTAGAAACAACGAAAAAACTGGTTTATGCTTACATGGATTTGGTAAGTGATTTGTACATGAAATTAATTAGCTGGCTAATTGAATGTCAATTTGGAATAGAAGGCATTGCCACATCATTTACCCAATCCACATAAGCATAAACCTGTTTCTTTGTTTCTCAGAAGTCAAACCCCAAAATATGTGTGGTTTTATAAGTTGAGACCCTTAATTGTTACTTTTGAAAGTGTTAACCTTTATATAGTCGAACTTTACCCAAAGCATGTTTCACTTTTAAGGAATAGAACTTTACCACATGGGCACACATCTTGAAACATCCCAGAAAACTGCACCCATCAAATCACTCGGCGCAGGGATTGCGCAAGAGGTAATAGCATTCTTGTAGAACAGTAAGTGGTACTATGTGAGTCACAATTTATTTTTCTTGGGCAATAGCTTCTAGTTGTGTATTATTTTTGCGCTACTATCTCTATATGTATTGTCCATACTTGGATGCGATATGGATTGTTACTTGTATTCTCTAGTTTAGAGTGTAATGATATGCATTCTTCCTCCTTTGGTTGTATTGATTAAAAACTTTTTGTGGGAATATTGAGATCTATGTACTGGCTTTTAGTTTGTAGAAGATATTCATAGTGCATCACTTTTGGCACATAAAAATGAGTTTTAAAGCTGTGCTTTGCATCATTTTAATGAAATTTACCTTTTATGTCTGGTACTGTGTGTTTATCATATACATTCGTTGCATTGTGACAGGGGTAACCTAGTAATCTCACTCTTGCCAACTTCTGATTTGTGCATATCATTTCTTGCGGATGATGGGGAGAGAGAGACATTATCAGTCTTAAGAAACATATCAGATTGCTCATCTGTCATGATTGAGGGAATACCAGCAGATAGTTCTGGTCGTTCTTTTGCTGTTAGAATCCCAGATAAGGATCCTTTCTACTTTTGGTGCTCGGAGAAGTCCCGGCTTCTTGGTTATGAATTGCTTGAAAAGGTATATGATAATACATTAACTATTAAATGAAGCGCATGTTTTACACATATAAAGAACCAAATGATGATGCAATATTTTGTTTTAGATGAAGGATTTACTCGAGAGGAAGCCTTCCCTTGCTGAACTAACTGGAATTAGTGATTCACGTCTCGAACGTTTCATGCATCATCTTCGAACTAATTTTCTCAGGTCAAATACCACTTCCGACGCTGGTCTAACCTCACAATCCCAAAACTTGTTATCAAAGCCTTCACGATCCCGAAGCTGCAACTTTCAAGTTGTCCTCAGTCCGAGGCCAAGTTCTTTCAAGTTGAGGAGAAGGACAGATGGGGCCCGTACTGAAACATCTGAAAAGCATCCTGTTCCTTGTTCATCTACTTCAAATCATGGAAAACGGAAGCTTCTGGATTCTTCCTCTGTAACTTGCTTGTTCCCATCATTACCATTGCCACCATCAACTTCGGGGCCTCAAACATCTCCTCCATATTACTGCTGGTGTCCACCTGTTGTTTCGGTTTCAACTCTACAAACCGAATCATTCACATTGCCGGCACTTTCATCACTGCTTCCAAAGCCCTCTCCCAATCTCTCGGAAATCCCTCTTCTACCCTTGTCTATGTCATCTTCTTCACAGCAGATCCAGGTGTTCACACCGCTTATGTGTGACCCGATAGTTCACCTTCCAGTAATCGACATCTGTTCCTCTGGCCAAGCCTACCTGGTGAACAGTGGGCCTGCTATAAGAGTAAGCATTCCACCTCTTCATAACCCGTTACCCCAAGAAGCCACCGAGTCAGAGAAGAGTGCTAGGGATACACTACGGGTCCTGATAAGTGGGTCTGGTCAATTTCCATCTGTTGCAACCAAGAGTGACGGTTACTCGATTGCTGCCATGAGTTTGGTTCCACCAGTTATGATTAGGAGGTGCATTGAGCAAGGTGATCCGGTGGATATTGGTGGTATGGGTTTGAATGAGGATGATTCTAGTGAAGATAGTAGTAGTAGAGAGTAAGTTTTGTGCATATGATTCTGGCTGTATATTTGGTGCATATGATGATATGTGTGTTGTAATTAGAGTGTGAAAGAAACATATCAGCCAGTGTTTAGTGTGATGGTCGTAAACAACTCAAACCAGTGTCACCTTAAAGTCTCAAACCACATTTCTCGCTTCACAAAATAAACAAACAAATAAACAAACATACCCTGTAAAATTTCACATACGAAGTAAGGTCCGGGGATGATAAGATAAATAAGGAGACCATTTACTCAGAAAAGACATCTCTTTATAAATAAACAATTTCAAATCTTCTTGGACCTTCTGTAGGGTATAATTGGCACAAGAGTTTAGCAGAAAATAGCTAGAAAAATACTGAAGTGGTCAGCACAGATTAGTCTTTATTATGGAAGACGGGAAGGGAAAACTGATACGAAAATACCAAAGCACCTATCTTTATTTATTATGAAAACAGAACATGAAAATAAACTACTTACCAAAAATAAAACTCCTATCTTATGGAATGTAATAAAGACTCAAATCAATCAAAAATAAACCCAAATCAGTAGCTGTAGCTTGCTGCTGAAGATTAAAACCATCTGGAATTATCCAACACCTTCACCCAAAAACCATATATATCTAATACTAATAAATGATTACAATTTATGCCACTTGCCACTTTCTTCTTCAACCTCACATTCCCCCCCCCCCCCCCCTATTCTCATACAACCCAATTCAGAATTAGAAATTAATAATTCCTATTTTATATTTATATTTTAATCATGGGTTGAAATTGTAAACTTTTTCCTAAAAATTTGAGATTTATAATTCTCATTTGGTTGAATTCAAAAAATTTTGAAATTTAAATATATTAAAAATTTTGAAATTTAAATATATTAAAAATTTTCTACATTTTGAAATTCAATTTCAAAATCTGTTGAATGTTTACGTATTGAAAAAAAAATTGGTTCAACATTCGAAATTTAAAATTTAAAGTTTTTTTACCAAATTAAAAGAATATTTGATCTAGATTTTTTTCTATATTAAGATTGCTTCTATGCTAATTCTCTAATATTTTTCACTTTGAAGCTATAAAAATTTCTCTTGATCATTTCTGTAGTATTATCAAATTTTTATTGAGTAAGTTCGTTAACTTTTACTAAAAATATTATTGTGTGAATTGTTGTTTGCTTTTTGTTGTTTGCTTCGTCTTATGTCAGTATTTTGCTATCAACACTCTTTTACATATGTCTTTTGCTTTTTATTTTTTATTTGAAAGACTTAGTTTTTTTTATTAACTATGATAAATACTCCTCTTGTGTACATGAAAATGTCCACGTGTAGGAAAACAATTAATTGTCCATTTGAGTTAGTAAATATTCCTCAATATATTTTGTTAACGTTTTCGGACAAGTGAGGGCATTAGTCATGAGCACGTAATATATAGACGGTCTTCCTTATGCAACTCAACTTAAAACAAATAAATTTTAATTTCTATAAACACTTATAGAAATTGAATATAATCTATTTCGTAGTATTATCATTTGAATTAAAAACATGTTTAAATATATGTGTACATTTTTAAATTATATATTTTTTATTTTCAACCCGTTTAATACACGGATCTATAACCTAGTAATATATATATTTTTTCCTTGGGAGTTGTGATTACGCTAAGAGTTTTAGAATATTGTAATGTTAACTGCTAAATAATTAGCTTCACACATTAACAGTCAAAATATGACAAGGATAGGAGCTTAAAAGCTAAAACATCTACAAACGACCTATGTGTGATGGGACGGCTTAACTGTAAAAAGAAATAAGGTGAAAGAAAAAATAAGGTGAAGCTTGAGGTTTCATTTACGGAATAACTTCAGGTTTGATTGATGCTGACCGGTGTATATATCAAATAATAATTTTTCAAAACTGAAACATCGATGAGCTGGCTTTGGGTCCATGGGTGTTCGACCTTCTATAACAACACATAAAAGCATTCATAGTAGTTTTTTTTTTTTTTTGATGTGATTGTGTGTCTTGTATTATGGGGGATGGTTGTTAGTGGTTGTGAGTAAATAATAGAGAAAATTATGTGAGATTGTATCGTGATTTCCCATATTTGTGGAAACATGATACAACCCCTATAAATTTTTTAATATTTTTAAAAGTGGTTATGAGTGAAGGAAAGAGAAAAATTAATGATAAAGATATTAAAAAATATTATTTAATTGAAAAATATAGTAAAAAAATAGTGTTTTTAGTGTAAATATAAGGATTGGAATGAGAAAGCTATCGTGAATGCTCACTAAATATCAACCTTAATAAGTGTGTAGAGGAGGATACAACATTACTATTAGTTTTTCAGTACGGATAAAAACAAGTTATTTTAGATAATAAGAATCGGTATATCCCTCTTGGAAGATACGCTTTCTCTCTCTGAAGTCTATCTTGCTCTTGTGAATGCGATTGATAGGTTCCTTTGATCTTGTTGTCTATCTCGCCATCAGGTTATGTTTATGTCTACCTTGAGACAGATCGATCAACTTTAATGACGTTGTAGTTGTCTGGACAAACGATTTACTACACCCTGTTCCGGGAAACTGTTGACGGTTACTATCACCTTCCATAGTTGTGAAGTCCATCGCCAATGTTATTGTTTAATATTCTGCATTCCGCAACTATCTATGGTCTCTCGCTCAGTGACGCTCTGTTCACAATGAAATGTTACTAAAAGGATTAACTTACTGAGAGTTTATAAGTTTAACGAAGGTTAAAATAAATCCTCTTTTGACTCTTAAAAGTTTGTACATATTTATTAGTGCATGTTTGGGATTGTTTATTTTCCTTTAACTTTTGACTTATTAACTTCTCATAAGTTAATAAGTTAAAAAAAATGGTTGGCAAACCCAAAAGGACTTTTTAAACTGACTTTTCATATAAGGTAAAAAAATAGGTGTTGAAAAGTAAGCAAAAAGTTACTTATTGACTTTTGAAAAACTCCTTTTGATACAATTTTCTATTATACCCCTCTACCACCTACTATTAACTCCTATCGTTTTTAAAAGTATGTCTTTTTTGATCATTTTACAACATTTTAGTTTATAAGCTAATCCAAATATTTTTTTAAAAACTACTTTTAAAAAGTTATAAGTTAATAAATCATTTTGTCAAAAGTTTTTTTCGATCAAAATAAGCAATCCCAAATATGGCCATACTAACTAATGACTAATACGTTAAACAAACTTATTCATGCATTGATTTATATATGATAAATGGCAACATGTTAGATTTATGAACTTGGATAAATGACGATTTAGAAAAATTGAAGGTTTCATATTCGTTTGATGCAAATCTTTCTAAATTTTGTTTTTACTTATAATAAAATGTTGTAGAAAATAATGAAATGACAAATTAACTAAATTATTGTTCTATTAAATAATAAATTATTAAAAACAGAAGTAATTGTACCTCGACAAATATAAAAAAGAAAAAAAAAAGAAAAAAAATGCACATTTATCATTTTTCTAGTTTCTAAGTAAAACTAATTATTAGACTCGCGAGTTTGAGGCGGTAAACAAAAAAAAGGTTAATGTCAAATACTGATAAAACAAAGTATGTCAAATTCACACGTGTTATGACAGAGAGTTGATAATATTCAAAATTTTAGATTAAAAATGAAACATCGACGTAAACTCATATGTTACGGATTTATATAATAAAAATGAATCCGTTTCTTGCGATTCAATTTTAAGTAATATTTATATCAAAACATAAACAGAATAAGCAAGTCGCAACGTTGTTGTTGTGAAACTGAGTGTTAATTAGCATGAATGCGAGTTTGGGGTTCCTTAGAATCGAACCTAAATAGTGAGGTTCACAACACAATGTTAACCATTGCATGTTGTGTAATTCTTAATTTCTTTTGTTTAAGTAAAAGAAAAGGAAATAAGTTGTAAAAAAATGATAATAATAACAAAAATAATAATTGTAACTTAAAAAAAACAATAAAAGAAAATGACAAAGAATGATAGTAAAAGGAGGAAGTAGGGCTCTACGAAAATAATAAAACAAAATTTGTAGAAAAAGAAGTGGGACGTTACCATAATCGAACCAGAAATAAAATACAAAAAAGAAGTGACGGTAAAAACTTAAACCCACAACTTATCAGTTTGTAGAGTACGTCTATTACTAGGGTTAATGATTCATATGTTTATAATGACCCGTGTAAAATTTGAAGATTATTACATTCTTGAATAAAAATGATATTTTCTTCTATCGATCATGCGTTTTAAATATAAATATAATGTTGCTACTTTTGTATAAACTACTAATTTATAACATTATTATAATTAATATCTAGAGTTAAGAGTTCGTACATAATATTTTATTACTTAATAAAAATAAATACCAAAACCAAATAGAACAAATATAATATTAGCAACTAACAATGCAAACGTCATTTGAAATATAAAAAATACAAAGTACTGTATAAAAACAACATAATATCGTTCGAGACTCATCAATCTAATAGACATCTCACCTACTTAATCATACCACTCCTTTGACCGTCAAACTAATTGTTGGTGTAAATACAAAATTTTAGAAGTTATATTATTTTTTAAATGTTCTTTTGATGATCTAAGAACTAGTACTATTTAACAAACTTGTATTTATATATTTCAATTGACATCAAATTTACGAAGTTATAGGTTCAAAGCTACATTTTATATTTCGATTGTATTTTAGAACTATAGACGTAACTAGGATTTTATAACAACCAAATTTAAAAAGATATGTTATTGTATGTTGATGATGTAAGTATGTTTACAGTTATAAAGAAACATCTTAGGCCACCTAACATAACCTTAGAAGACATTGCCTTACCTTAGCCTGTGTCGCCTTACCTTAAGCTAATAGGCATGGCCTTATTTTATGTCTTTCCTTATAACTTATTGGTTTGGTTTTATTTAGCTCTGTCTTAACATGTGTTGTCTTACTTCAGGCTACCATGCATACTCTAGCATTACTGATAGGCAGCAGGACCCGACTTATGACCCATTTATTACGCCCGCCGACCCAAACCCAATTTCAGATCCAAATCAGCTGGGTCACGGATGGGTCAGTTTGGTTCAGTCAAACCCCATCACTTGATTTTCATTTCCGGTTTACCCCCCATCGTTACAATCTAGTCAAGTTGATTTCAGCAATTTAATTTCGTGTTGTTTTTATTTTCTTCTTTATTTTCATATTTGACAAATTCTAGGCAGTTATTTTAATTCCCTAATTTGTAGTTATGTGGGTGGTTGTACCCCTTTTCTCTCGTATGTAATACATGATCCAGCAATGAGAAAAGCAATGAGAAAAGCAGTTCTTTGATTCCAAAAAAAATTATCCTCTATGTTCTCTGAGGTTATTTCCATTGCTATCTTAGTTTTTGGCAGAACTGAGAGGTGATCTTGGAAACCAGTTTTGGTAGCTCGTGGTGTGACTGTATCGAGCGCTCAGAATTGGGTTTGCCCAACGATTCCTTGGGTGGTGAATTCTGTATCCCAGAGAAATGTTGTACTTGTTTATTTTAACCAGATTATTCAAAACAACACTCTGAATCTATTAAGCTGTTGGGCATCATTTGGTATCAGAGCCATGGATACCCGGAGTTCAAATGAATTAAAGAAGACTATCGAGAATTTGGAGGCTGAGAAGGCGACGATGGCTGAACAATTAAAAACGATGCAAGAGCAGATCCTGGAGCTTTCTGTTAACCGCAGGGAAGAAGACGACAACTACACTTGGGGTTCCGGGGTTCATCATAAAGGACCGGGACCCTGGCGCTCCAACGACATTAAGGTTGAGATCCCTGAGTATGATGGAAGACTTGATCCAGATGAGTTTGTTGAGTGGTTACGGACGGTTGAATGTGCCTTTGATTATAAAGAGACGACTGAGGAGAATAAAGTAAAGATTATGGCTATGAAGTTGAGGAAATATGCTTCAACCTGGTGGGCGAACACATGTACCAAACGAGAGCGGTTGGGTAAGGCTAAGGTGAAAGAATGGCCTAAGATGAAGCGATTGTTGAAGCAAAAGTTCCTGCCCTCGTATTACATTCAGGCTAGTTTCTCCCAATTACACCATCTTAAACGGAATCAACGACCCGCAGAGGAATATTCTCGGGATTTCGAGTATCTACTCATGAAGTGTGATTTACCCGAGGATGACCCTCAAACTTTGGTTCGATATTTAGGTGGTTTGGACACCCGTGTTGCTAATGTTGTAGAGTTGTACCCATATTCGACACTAGATGAATTAACCCTCCTGGCTCACAAAGTGGATACACAGCAAAAGAATAAGGGTAAATTCGAAACTGGCAGAACTTTTACCAAACCCACGACCCAACCTAAAAACCCCTCAGTTCCTAAAACCCCAACCGTACCCGACTACCCATCAACCTCTACCCGAGTACCCCGGAGGTGTTTTCGATGTCTGAGGCTGGGACAAATTGCTTCTGAGTGTCCGAATAAGAAGTTGATTACCCTCGCTGAGTACGAACAAGTAGACAATTCATATGCCATTGATCCGTCCCTGGAATTGGTGGCCACTACTGATTCAGTGGTCGAAGAGATCGTAGGACCAAATGAAGGGATTAACCTCGTTGTTCTACGAACACTTAGTACCACTTCTGATCAGGAAGAGACCCTTCAACGAGAGGCCATTTTTCATACTTGGTGTACCATTGCTCAGAAGGTGTGTACGGTAATTATTGATGGAGGCAGCTGTACTAATGTGGCATCACAAACTTTAGTCACTAAATTGAATCTGATCACAGAACCCCATCCTTCTCCATATGTGGTTCAATGGCTGTACCAAGGTTAAGGAATACGCGTTTCTCACAGAGTTCTTTTGTCTCTTAGTATTGGGCGATCGTATGAGGACGAGATTTGGTGTGATGTTATTCCCATGGACGCTTGCCATGTTCTTCTTGGTCGTCCTTGGCTATTTTACCGGCGGGTAATGCACGATGGTTACCAAAACACTTACTCCTTCCACCATAAAGACCGTAAAATTGTTCTCATTCCAATGACCCCAACCTCCACTGCCATAAAAAATCCCCAACCCTTGAGCACTCTGTTAAAGGCTGAACAACACGAGTATTGTTCTGTCAAGGATTTAATACTCCTGGGCCTAGACGATACCGAACCAAATACACCTCCCCCCCTTCACCCTTGTATCCAACCATTACTCCAATCTTATAACCATGTTTTTCCTGCTGAAATTCCATCCGGATTACCACCCCTACGTACCATCCAACATAAGATCGAATTTGTTCCCAGTTCGGTTCTACCTAATAAACCCGCTTACCGTTTTAACCCCCAAGAAACAGCCGAGATGAGGAAGCAAGTTGATGGGCTGTTGCAAAGGGGACTCATTCGGGAGTCGTTGAGTCCGTGTGCTGTTCCGACTATATTGGTGCCCAACAAAAATGGATAATGGCGGATGTGTATGGATAGTAGATCAATCAATAAGATCACTATCAAGTACCAATTCCCAATTCCTAGGCTGAATGACCTGTTGGACGAAATCCACGGTGCCACTGTATTTTCCAAAATCAATTTACGGAGCGGTTATCATCAAATCAGGATATACGAAGGCGACGAATGGAAGACAACCTTCAACACAAAGGAGGGACTATATGAATGGCTCGTAATGCCCTTCGGATTGTCCAATGCACCGAGTACTTTCATGCGTTTGATGAATTTTTTGGGCCGGTTTGCTGTCGTATACTTCGATGATATCCTCGTTTTTAGCAGAACTGAACATGACCACCTACCTCACCTTCAACAACTGTTCGAGGTGTTAGCCCACGAGAAGCTCTATGGAAACTTAGAGAAATGTGAGTTTTTCACTTCTCAAGTCACTTTTCTTGGTTATTTGGTTTCTGCACAGGGAATCCAGGTTGACGAAAGGAAGGTTCAAGCTATTCGGGATTGGCCGGTTCCCCAATCGATCCAACAAGTACGAAGCTTTCACGGTCTCGCATCTTTTTATCGGCGATTTATGAAGAATTTTAGTACCCTTGTAGCCCCCATGACCAAAATTACCAAGTTTAAAACCTTTTCCTGGAACCCCCAAGCACAAGCTGCTTTTGATGAGCTCAAGAAACAATTATCTTCAACACCCGTCTTGGCTTTACCTAGTTTTGAAGAAGTTTTTGAGGTTGAATGTGATGCTTCTGGGGTGGGCATTGGGGCTGTTCTAACACAGAAGAACCTACCGATCGCCTATTTTAGCGAGAAATTAAATGAAGCAAAGCGACGATATTCGACCTATGACAAAGAGTTTTACGATATTGTCCTGGCTTTGGAACATTGGCAACATTACCTAATATCCAAAGAGATTATGCTACATTTCGATCATGAGGCTCTTAAATATATTCAAGGACAACACAAGTTACAATCACGACATGCAAAATGGGTGGAGTATTTATAAGCCTTCAATTTCACTATTAAGCATAAATCAGGAAAACTCAATAAAGGGGCTGATGCCTTATCTCGCAAATACGCACTACTAAATTCGTTGCAGCCACGAGTGATTGGGTTTGAACTCTTGCCACTGAATTATCACTCTGACCCTGATTTTGGAGAACTTTTCACCAACTACCATACCCACGCTACTGGTGCTTATCATCTCTATCGCGGCTACCTGTTCAGAAGACAACAACTTTGTATACCCAAGCACAGCATCAGACTCTTGTTAATCCAGGAATCTCATGAAGGCGGTCTTGCTGGGCACTTGGGCACTGATAAAACCCTTGCCATCCTACAGAACCATTTTTTTTGGCCCAAGATGATGCGAGATGTCGAACATTTTATCTGGCGTTTTTTACCCTGTCACCGAGCCAAGAGTCACACCTCACTGCATGGTTTATACATGCCATTGCCGGTTCTCGTTGCCTCATGGGAAGATGTTAGTCTTGATTTTGTGGTGGGTTTACCCCGTACACAACGGCAGAAAGACTCCATTATGGTGGTTGTCGACAGATTCTCAAAAATGGCTCACTTCACCGCTTCTCACACCACCTACAATGCTGTACAGGTGGCTACACTTTACTTTAAGGAAATAGTACGTCTCCACGGTATTCCATGATCCATGGTTAGTGACAGGGACGTCAAATTTCTCAGTCATTTCTGGATAACCCTATGGAAGAAAATGGGCACTAAACCCAAGTTCAGCACATCAAGCCACCCACAGACCGATGGACAGACGGAAGTGACTAACCGTACTCTCGGATCCCTGCCAGATCTCTTATCAATACTAACCTAAAACAGTGGGAAGACTTGTTACCCCAGGCCGAATTTGCTTATAACCGGGCTCCCAACAAGACCACAGGCCGAAGTCCTTTCAAGACTGTTTATGGTCTGAGCCCGAAAACTCCTTTAGACCTTGCTGTTCTTGATACAACGTCCAAATTTAATCAAGAAGCCAGTGATCGTGCTGCAGGTATTAAGGCTTTGCATCAGCTTGTGTATGACAACAAAACCAAATCTAATGAACTTCTCAAGTACTGTCATGATAAAGGGCGTAAACACATTCTCTTCCAACATGGTGATTTGGTGTGGGTTCATTTTCGAAAAGATCGTTTCCCTGCCAAACGTCGCTCCAAGCTTAGTCCCAAAATTAATGACAATGCTTATAAGGTCGATCTCCCAGGAACACCAACAGCTTCAGCCACATTTAATGTAGCTGATCTACAGCCCTACTATGATCCAGAAGAACCTATCCCAAGTTTGAGGGCAAACTTTTTTGAAGCTGGGGAGGATGATAGGCAGCAGGACCCGACTAAAGACCCATTTATTACGCCCGCCGACCCAGACCCAATTTCAGATCCAAATCAGTTGGGTCACGGATGGGTCAGTTTGGTTCAGTCAAACCCCATCACTTGATTTTCGTTTTCGGTTTACCCCACATCGCTACAATCTAGTCAAGTTAGCAATTTAATTTCATGTTGTTTTTATTTTCTTCTTTATTTTCATGTTTGACAAATTCTAGGCAGTTATTTTAATTCCCTAATTTGTAGCTATGTGGGCAGTTGTACCCCTTTTCTCTCGTATGTGATGCATGATGCTGCAATGAGAAAAGCAGTTCTTTGATTCCAAAAAAAATTATCCTCTGTGTTCTCTGAGGTTATTTTCATTGCTGTCTTAGTTTTTGGCAGAACTGAGAGGTGATCTTGGAAACCAGTTTTGGTAGCTCGTGGTGTGACTGTATCGAGCGCTCAGAATTGGGTTTACCCAGCGATTCCTTGGGTGGTGAATTCTGTATCCCAGAGAAACGTTGTACTTGTTTATTTTAACCGGATTATCCAAAACAACACTCTAAATCTACTAAGCTGCTGGCCATCAATTACGTGATATGCTTTTCCTTGCTACTTCTTTGTTTGGTCTTACTCGTTATTATCTTATCGATTACGTCGACGTTCCAACAGCCTGTGCTACCTAGCATGGCCTTGGATAACCTTGCCTTGTCTTAACCCGCGTTATCTTATCTCAAGCTATTTGGCTTGGCCTTACCCAACCTAGTATTGCCTTAGGCTGCATCGCATGACCTACCAACCTTACTTAAACTCAACACACCTAAGAATGAGATTATCTCATGCCTGTCTCTAAATTACTAGGCCAAGCACATGGACCCAACCAAAATAACTCATTGGGCTTGGCCCAACCCACACTAATCAAACCCATTAGAGTTGAGGGTTCACCCTCTATAAATTAGAGGCAAACCTCTCATCCAAGGGGATCTCGTTGGTTGCCCGGAAACCACCCACACTTGTCACCTTATTCATTCTACCTTTGAAGCGCTAGTTTCTTCTTCTTCTTCCTAATCTTTGCTAGATTCCCTCCTTGCAATGTCGCAAGGTCATCCTGTGTTGACAAGGCTATCGTGTATCGACAAGGCTATCTCTCATTCCCATCTTCTATACTTGTCTATTCATTTGTCTCATATATATATATATATATATATATATATATATATATATATATATATATATATATATATATATATATATATATATATATATATATATGCTTGACTATATAATACTTGGTACCGCCTTCGGGGTTAAACCTCCTGGGCTCTCTAACGTAGATCTCATTTGTAGTTACAGCCAGGTTCAAAGTTCGGGAATGAATCATGGAGTCCAGGCTCAGTCATATCCGATGACAATACCCGACCCGGATTTGAATGTAGCAACATATATATTGTTTTAAAGCAAATGTAAATTCTATTTTCTCAGTTCTTATTCTGTGTATTGTGTTCGTTTTACACTTGTGTTGCTAGTGACGAACTTAAGATTTTTATCAACAACTCTGATGCCTTGTCTTTGTCAGTTGTGACAGTGTTCTTTTGGTTTTTTGTGGTAGTGTTCTTTTGGTTTTTACTATTCTAATTTTTTTAATTTACAAGGATATACTCTGATATCACATCAATCGATGATATTAGAAGATATATTTTACTTCAATATTTTTATTATAAATATATTATAATATTATCTTTATTATATAATTTTTTTTAAACAACAATTCATACTCATCTAAGGGAGAGTTAACTTTAGAATTCCATTAGATTCAACCTTCGTCATCTTATAATATTATCTACTTTTAGAACAACTTCAATAATAAATGCATGATTTTAAAACATTGGTTATATCGTTGTATCTTTTTAATTTTCTATTTTGCAATTAAAGTAATTAGTTTATTCTGATTCCATTTGCATTTGGTGCTTTTCTTTTAGGTTAAATTTCAAATATTAAGATACCTAAAAGTAGAAATCACGTCCTTAAATTTTGATAAGGATATTGAATGTATTTTACTTGAAATAAATTCTTTTTTCTTTTACTAACTGAAGTCAACTTTTCTAGTAATGACTTTTTTTTCCTAGAAATAAAAGATTAGTTTAAGTTACACATTTACAGAAAATTTTAACTTTTAACATTAGAAAAGACAGGAAGCAAGCTAGGTTTTCAAATAATAGTCACTCAATGTATTTTTAAAGTTTAAGAATGATATTTGTAATTTTGATAATACCGAAAGAACAATATGTACGATTTATTTATCCTTTAAAGAATTTCATTGGCATTACCTTTTTTTCTTCATTTTTCACTATTTTTTTTAATTACGTGTCTATTTTATGTTTACAAGTTAAACTCTTTCTATATGGGAATAAGGTTTTGTTTGGTTTTTATTTCAGTTTATAGTATTAGGAAACAAAAAAAAAATGAATGATAGCCAACCCGGGCTTAGCTATAATACGACCCAAATCACAGCACAGCTTGATATTTTTAGTCGAGCCAAAACTTGAGCTTGTATATAGATCAACTTGATAAGTTGACTCTTTTCTTTTTTATTTATGATGATTTTATATCTTAAGTTTTTTTTATAGATGTCTTAAATAATAAATTAACAATAATAACAAATTATATTAGTCCTGTTTTAAAAATAATGAACGAGATTTCACTCATTTTAAACAAAAATAGTTATATGTAATTGTTTATTTTATAATTAATTAATTATCTATTAACCGGTTTGCATTCTTTTTAATAAGGGCCTCATAATGAGCTAAGAAATGCTCAAAGTTGTACACAAATGAAGGTGATATCAATGCTCAAATTAATGTGTTTGTGTTCTTCTTCTGTTTTATTTAGTTTAATTATAACTTTTATTGTATTTTAGTCTCTTTTGTATTGTATTCATTTTATTATGAGTTAGATTCTTCTATAATCTCAAACAAGACAACTCCTAACTACTAATATTTAGGAAATGAGTTATTTTACAAGTACCAACGAACGAGTTATTCGAGTCAATTAGCTTGGGTAGAATTCTTACGGCTTTTTAACAAGCTGATTTAGAGATTGTTTGGTAGTTTTTTAATGGTCATTAAAACATATCTCTTAATGGTTAAGATGTGATTCTAATACTGAATGATTAATATGTTAAATTTTAATAATACATTTTAACCATTTAACATTAAAGTTATCTCTTAATTATTAAAAAACTATAAACGACTACAAGTGTCTTTTCGAAGATCATTAAAAAACTACCAAATAACTCCTTAATAGTTTATTCAAACCAATGTACTTGAGCCAAATGAGTAAAAATCAAAGAGCTTTTAACAAACCAACTAATAGGTTCCTAGGTTACTAAGCTATTAAAAGTAAACAAATGCCCTCACGCCATTATTAGAGCATAAAGTGTGACATAAACACATCTATTTGTTTTGCGTAAATAATTAAATAATATTTCTTTTTCAAGGTGAACCTTCAAATATGTGTTTATCGAATGGTACGTAGGTATGACGAAAGAGATAATATTATTAAATTTTTGTTTCTAGAAGAATAAATAATACGCCAAGTGGTTGTAATATTTTATCAACTACAAAAACTGCACAAGCTTGTTTTATATTATTTTTACAACTTTTAAAGTGTCTTTTAAATCATTTATATAATACTAATTATCAATTTATTTATTGTATTTTATGCTTTATAAATTGTACATCATTTTGTTTCTTTTCTATTTTTTTTATTTTTAACCATATAGTTTTTATCTTTTACATTTAACTTTATAGTCTCGGTTTAAAATTTTCGAGTTAACATACAGACACATACATATGTGGTTTAACGTTTTTATATTTATTTTTTCTGTTTCACCACCACGTTGTGTAATACACTTTGTTCTATTTTATACACATTAATACACCGCAACACATATGCATGGGTTAAAGTTTTACCTCTATTTTTTGTTCGGTTTTATTTCTTTTGTTTTAAGAGCTTTTCTGATGTTGATTGGCGCTAGCGACAGTGTGACACTGATGCTATTTGACACAGTTTTACGCCCCCGCCGCAACGCGTGGGTTAAATACTAGTTTTAGACTAGTTTTCTACACATACACCTTAATATTTACTTTAAAAATCTATACATGCATTTTATTAGACTCAAAATACATATCTCATGATATTATCTAGATATTTTATAACTAGAGTATCTGATATAAAAACACACATATGTATATTTTATTAATTAGATTAAAAAAAGTATTAACCGATTACAAATAACAATTATTTTTGCTGTTAAGTCGTATAATATCAACTTAAAATTTTGTCGTGTTCCGTTTATATAATTCTTGTCGCGTATCAATTTTTAATTTTACCTACTTGTTAGTGTTATTATAGATAGTACTTTGATAACGACTTAACAAACTTTTACATCATGCGGCGTATATAAGAAGTCGAGTTAGCTTTTTGTTGTTTAATAACACAGAATACTAAATATATTTAGAAGAATTATATTTTAATAATCTAAATTATTAACTGTTACATAATATTAATCACAACTAATGATTTGAACGTTATTAAACTCAACTTTAGATTTGTTTACTAATAACAGTCTCAGTTTAACTGTTTGTTAATTTCGTAAGATTTTTACAACGTATCACGTGATGTGGCTCATAAAATGAAGTATAACATAATTATAATTAAAAATATAAATATATTACTGAATATTCTTTTTTATAAAAGAATCATTTTCTGAAGTCATTCAACGTAACGTTTTTTTCACTAGTTGGGTAGCTAGAAGAGAAAGAGACGTAAAAATTGAGTGTTTTACTTATATTTTTCATTTTAGTTATGTAATACTTCATGTCATATGTCACGTCACGAGTAACGTTATGTGTCACGTCATCACAAATTAATGGAGTTAACCAACAGTTAAACTGTGATTGTTACTGTAAACAAAATTAAAAGTTAGGATTAATATTAGTAAAATTATAAATGTAATTTCTATAGAAACAATCTTTTGTATAACATAACTAATTTTTTAAAATATCAAATTTTCATAAAAATACAAAATATTTAAAATAAATGTTTTTAGAAATTAAATTTTTTATGAACCACAAAAAATTAAAATTCAGAGTTATAATAAGAAGCTTTTAGAAAATGACATTTAGAACGAACTTTTTAAATTTTTTAGATAAAAAAATTTAAAACAAAAGTTCAAAGAAAATAATATCATTGTTTTATTACTTATGATCCTCACTCATATATAATTTCAATCATATTACATGATATCATTTTATAATTAATAATTTTTTATTAGTAATTATTTAATGTTTTATTTATTCAACCCGTGTAATACACGAGGTACTAACTTAGTTAGTCAATAGTTAATAGTTTGGATTATTAAATTAAGAATCTTAGAATAAATATTTAAATCTTTTAAACAAATAAAAATTCAGTTTTTCTCTTCTCTTTTGTTAATTATAATTCTCAATAATTCTTTAAAATCTATGAAACATTGCAATTCTGTTCTACGGTACTTAATTTTATGCATGTTTATATCAAAATTTCAATGAATATTAACAATATCTGTAAAAGTTTATTATAATATATTTTTAATCAAATTCTTAAAAGAGTAAATTACACGGATGGTCCATGTGATTTAATTAAAATTTTGGATTTGCTCCTTAAAGTTTAAAATTGCAAAAATGGTCCCTGATGTATTATTTATCTTTCATCAATGGTCCCTACTCTGTTAGTTCAGTTAGTGATGTTAAATATTTTAAATGATTATTTTTACTTGTAAGGATCATCAATGTAATTTATATTTTATTTGAAGTTTTTTCATTATCAATATGTTTATTATTTAATATACAAAAAATTGTTTTTAAAAAAGTTCTTTTTTTAATGTTTGGTTTATAAATGTTTTTTAACATTTTGACTTTTAAACGTCTTTCTTAAACCTTTTAACTTTTAAACGTCTTTCTTAACCTTTTTTATTTTTAATGTATTTTTAATAACATTGTCTTTCTTAAAATCATTCGGTTTTTTAAATGTACTTTCTATAATTATATATTTTCTTGATATTATTTTTAAAAATGTTTGCTTATTGAATGTTTTAAAAAAAATAAAAACACGTGTAAAGCTTAATTGGTTTGAAAAAGATGTTTAAAATTTTGAGAATTTTTTTTCTAAAATATGTTTTGAAAAATGAATGGTTTAAAAAAACTTTTGAAAACCAACTAGGTAAAAAAACGTTTAAAAAATCAAATAGTTTTAAGAATGAAGTTTAGAAAACGAACGGTTTAAAAACCGAACATTTCAAAAAACATTTTTTTATTTTTTTTATTTGTGTATTTAAAACGTATTTTATTAAATAATAAACATATTAATAATGAAATAATAAAAATAATATAGAAAATAAAAAACTTTGAAAAACAAAAATATAAAACTTTCTTTAATAAAATTAATACTTTAATTTAGAAGGTAAATTAAATAGATGAATAATGCAAGTAAAATGTTAATTTTGACAATATTTAACATCACTAACTGCTAACTAACATACCTATGGATCATAGTTGAAAAAGAAAAAAATATTAGGAACTATATTCAAAAATTTTAAATACAAAATTTTAACATAACCACAGTACCATACATGTAATTTACTCTTTTTAAAATATCTTAATATTTTAATTTTGTTTCATGAAAGTGCATCATCCCCGAAACACGCAAGCACAAGCCAATCATCAGGATTACCTTATCTCTTTAAATTTCTAAAACGAATTTTAAATATAAAGACTTTTTTAGTTAAATGCCAGCTCAACCCTAATTTACCCTTAAAACTTTTCTTGTAATTTTAGCTGGTGATAACGGATTTAAAACCAAAACAATGCGTCACGAAAATGAATCTGGATTTATAATACATATAAAAGTATAAAAGAGAACCTTTACTTTGTACGATTTTAACTGGTGTAGTGTTTTTAGCAATAGATGTATAAAATATTTATTACATCTGAAAGTGGATTTAAATGAAGATAGGTATTAGTTGAAATGATAAATGAAATCTATGCTTGCGAGTAACAGAGGTAGATGAAGTTGTATGGTAATCTAAGGTCGTGAAACACCAAAAATACTATTTGCACAATACTTTGCAACTTAGGGATGGTAGTTTCCGACACAACACGAACCCGAAATGAAAATAACAGGTTTGGGTTGACATATTTTACCCGTTTGGAGGTTTTATTTGGGTTGACTTGTTTGATTAAATGGGTTATATTCTGGTTGACCCGGTTTACTCATCAACCTGTTTAATGAAGTAGGTTTACCAACTTACTCGTTTATGACTTGTCTAACCGAATTCCTAAAACTTGAGTAACACGCTTACAACTTAGTTATTACCCACCAATCCACGAACCCATTTGACATGTATAGATGAATGGTTTAAACATGTCGTGTTCAAGTAATATGCTTTTGAGTGTGTGCAGGTTTGGGTTGATGTTTCTAGCATGGATAAAAAAATAAGTCATGTTCAAGATGAACAATTCATCCTGTCAATAAGTTAACTTACAACCCATCAACTCGTCAACTCAACACGATTGACACCCATAGTATATCTTATGTTATCATTGGTGGCGTATTTAATTAAGTTTATGGAGTATAATGGTGTATCTAGTTTGGGTTAACCAAAGAGCTTTTGATCTAATGATACGAAGATGCGCTCTAACGGTTCTCCTTTTAAAAAAAGTTAAGTGCTAAAGTCTTACAGTGGGAAAATGATATAGATTTAAAAGTATGTTTAAAGAGTGTGACTTTGTTATAAAAAAGTGATTTGGGCCAAATCCAATGTCCTTAGACGAATAGGCATACACATCATTCACAATTCTGTATCTATCTCAGTTTTGTATCACCATCATTCTCCATCTTTCACCTCATGTTTTAATTATAAAAATATTTAGAGAAAGCATAGAACACAAAATGCTTTAATATGGGTGAAATAATCACGCAAAAAGGATTTACACTTGCGTAATGATTATCACGGCAATGATGGAATCATCACACAAAGTGGTGGAATTATCACGCAAGAATGATAGAATTAGGGGTAAAATTTCACGCCAAAATGATAGATAACTATGCAAGAACGTCGTAAACTTCGCTTGTGAAACTCACTTTGTACCATTACTACCCCCTATGCGCTATTTTAATTTCAATAATGATTACTTAGAAATTAAATTAAATTTTAACTAAATTAACTCTTATTAAAATATTTTTAATAAACATTATATTTATTTTTAGAAAAAAAGTTAATTGATTAACATTAAATAACCATTTATTATTAAGGAAACTATATTTATGTATTAATTTATAATTTTCATTGTAGTGAAAATGTGTGTCCAAATCTTAGGTGAAGCTTAAGTGGACGATCTAGAAAAATAACTTGTGCATTCAAGAGATTTTGATTTATTAGTATAGATAAAATATAGATTTTGATTTTTTAATATAGACTAGGTTAGTACCCGTGTATTACACGGATTGAATCAATAAAATACTAAATAATCAGTAATAAAAATTTATGAATTATAACACTATATTTGAAGATAAAATATGATTATAAATGCATATGAGTAACTATTTTAAGTAAATAAACAATAATATATTTTTCTTAAACTTTTATTTTATAAAAAAAATGTTGGTTTTAAATATTTTGTTTAAGAAAAATGAATTTAAAAAAAGTTTGTTGTATTCTGTATTTTATAAAAAGTTTATTTTTAAAAGTATGTTTTTATAAAAAAAGGTTTTAATTTATTAAATTATATAATTTTTAATTTAAAAATAGTATGAGTAATATTATTAGTATTCAGTATTATTAATAGTAATAAAAAGAAAGTAGAAAGTTAGAATGATAAATTTACAATTGTATCAAGTCTTAGTTTAAATTTTCTTTGTTATACATAGATAGATATATAGATAAATAGATAGGCTAGAAAACCATTTATTAAACGGATTATAGTTAATAATAAACATGAAAAGTTAAAATACGATATTTTAATATAAGATATGATTAAAATTATATATACGTAATAGTTCAAAAATAAAACAATTATACTATTTTTTTAACTCACTTATCTAAATAGTTTTATTTTTAAACATTCGTTTTAAGATTTAATAAAACTACTTTTAGAAAATTTCATACTTTTTATAATTTTTTTAAAAAATGATGGATTAAAAAATTTTGTTTAAAAAAGGTTTAGTGTTTTAGTAAATTTATATTATATAAAAAAAATTTATTATTTATATTTTAATAAAAAGATGTGATTTTTAATTTCTTTAATAAAATTTATTTTTAAAAACATAACTTGATTTTAAAAAAATCTAGATAAAAGAGAGAAATGTATCAATTAATAAAATTAATTTTTATTAGGAGAGAAAAATTAGTTTGAATGTTTAAATTAGGGGTGTGAATTTCTAACACGACCCAAAAGCACGACAAAAACTTAACACGAAATTTGTTGGTTTAGGTTTACTATAAACGGGTTCGGGTCAGGTTCGGGTCGAATCTGTGAACCCACTTATCTAAACAGGTCGGTTTCGGGTTCAACCCAACAGGTTGACGGGTTGACCTGTTCGACCCATTTTTATTTATTTATTTTATTTTATATATTTTATGTCACAAATTAAGTTTATTATGTGTTTTATTTTGAAATTTAGAAGTTAAAATAGAAATTAGCATAAGATTTCATCACTAAAATATAATTGTTTTATATTAATTAATATTTTTTATTGTAAAATAATAATTTTAAAATATTAGTATGTGAAAAAAATATAATAAATAAAACATTTGGTTCAATCGGGTCGTGTTCGTGTCAACCCGTAAATTTTCGTGTCGTGTTCAGGTTGACACTTATGGCACAATTTTCAGGTTCGGGTCATTTCGGGTTCGGGTAAAATTTTCGGTTTCGGGTCGGGTTGGACCCAACAACCAAAAAACACGACCCGTTTAGCACCCCTAGTTTAAATTACTATAATATCTTTTTGAGGAAAAATAAAATGAGAATGTTTAAAAAAATCACAAGTGTCAAAAAAATTGTTTAAGAGAATGACAAGTGGTAAAAAAAACTATTTTTTATTAAATTCTATAGATTTTATTTATTTAACCCGTGTTGAGTTACTAAAGCTTATGATTAAACAAAAAAATTTGCTCATTTACTAAAAATAAAAAAACTTCTTTTAATACATGTATCAGAGTAATATTACATACTATATAGTCCTTAAATATTTGATACTTTGATAATTGATAAATATATTATAATTAGATCAATTAATTATACAGTTGAAAACTAATTTTGGTGAGTCAAAAATTTCATAAAATAAAAATCCACTAAATTAAATGAATTTATTTTAGGAAGAAATATAGAAACAGAGTAATAATACCGTAGAAGTTGAATTAATATATGGTTAAATGAAATTCTTAAGACATAATATAAATATTAAATGAAAGCTATAAATTATAATTTAAATCAGTATGTGAGTATGGTAATATATTTAAGTAAAATGTCTATCTGTATGGTAAGTAAATGAAAGCTTTAAATTGTAATTTAAATTAGTATGTTAGTAAGGTAATATACTTAAGTAAAATGTCTATCAATATGGTAAGTAAGATGTCTATAAGTATGGTAAATTTAATATATTAAAAAACTGAAATAAATTACAGTATGATCAAGTTTTAAGCGGGAATTGAAAATGAAGATGGTGTAAGAGTGTGCCACGTGTCAAATTGATGGTTTAAGAGAATGTCATGAGGCTTCAAAAACCTTGCTTATTAGAGTCTATAGATTAAGAAATTCAGGGTTTTAACTATGGAAATAAAACAAGTCGGGGACTAGAAGTGTAGGATTGTTGCAAACGGTATTCATATATAATTTTTATTTATATTTTTTTAACAGCAAAAATTATTATAAACGTCACCCGCTAGTGCATATTGGTTTAAAAGCAAGAGTTTTTTTAAAAGCATCTTAATATGCTTTATTTGGTAACTCAATCAGAAGTTTCTATATGCATATTGGTATGATAAAAAGGAAAAACGGGTCAAACAACCCAATGGAGAAGTTTGACGATTGAAGTTTATAAAATCATATATGCTTAATAACACGAATGGAAGTTTTATTAAGAAATTGAGGGGAAAAAGCATTGGTTATAGAAACTAACCGAATTAAGAAATTGAGAAAAGCGTCAATTTTGAATTCTCCTTTTTACATTCTTTTAGTTATAACTTATAACTATAATTATCTTTCAAGCGTATTTATAAAAATAGAAACTTTCAAGTTCCAACTCCTAGTAAAAGCTACAATTTCACCAAATTTTTGCTTTGAAAAAAAAAATATCACTTTGAAGTCTCGCTCTGGTCACCCATACATTAAATTCTTTTTTTCCTTTTTAGAACAACAAACACATATAGTCTTCAATTCTGATACTAAACCTACAAATTTACAAACTCTTAACCTCTTAAAAAGAAATACATTTTAGAAACACCTTAGTATTGTTAGACCAGTGGCATTTGCTCGCCAATACAATGAAATAAATGCAAATGATTAAATATATTACAACCTAAATATTATCTTATAATTAAAACTCAATTGTATCATCTTTATTGAGTCAACCCTACAAACCAACCCAATACGTTTCAAAAGAAATAAATACGATAGCTCAACTAATCTTAATCTTTTTAAAATGATTTTTCAAAGTAAAACAACTCAATTAATCAACTTTGAAATCTTCGTGATTTTGGTTTTTATTATAAAATGTTATTCTAACACATTATTAATTTTTTAATTTAAAATTATATATACACCAAAGGGTGGCTCCACCTCCACGTATATAGAGGCCCAAAACGAATTAAAAGTAAGGGGTTCTTTTCATTTTTTTAATTTAAACTTGCAACTTTTAGCTTGCTCGACTATAATAAACTAAGATACTTATAGTTGATGGTGCTAAAATTGTTATTATGGTTTGTTCATTCATCAAGGTTGGTAAGATAATAAGAATTGTAGTATTTGTGGTTTTTAGGATTTTATGACTGATCATTTTAATGATTCATTTAAAGCATTTCTACCCTTTTGAATGACCTAATTCGTGCTTTAGGTGCTTTGTTAGAATGTTTTTTTTTATTAATGATTATTATCAAGTATAAGTAATTTTTGTTATGCACAAAAGGCATTATTCTTTCAAAAAATACTTTCAACTTAATAGTTAAAACAGTCAGAATTATGTTGTATGTGTATACAAAAAATTTCATAAGATGCAGGTGACTTTCACAGGCAAACACCAGCACTTCCTCTGGCCCTCTATGCATACATATATACACATACATATACATGTAACATGCATATATATAATGATCATGCAATAGAGGTGAGCAACATAACCGATAACCAACAAAACATACTCATATATAACCGATAACCAATATAACTGGTTGCTATATTTTTAGAAAAAGGAATAACCATTTGTTTGAATTTAGTTTCGAGTTATATGTGATCATATCCAATAAGGTTGAACTAGGTGTTATGACTATGACCTTTTCTATTGTTGACCCAAGATCCATGAGTTTTGAGCCAATGAGTATGATTATTTCGGTTGGTTGAAGGTCATTTCGGTTGGTTAAAGGTCAATGTGACTCATCATGATGGAGCAACTTTATCTACATAACCGATGTGTGATTATCACTGAATTAAACATGTGCTATCAATTATTTGAAAACTGTTTAGTTACAAACAATAACAAAAAAAATTAGTTTTGAGTTCGTTGGGGGCTCAAAACATAACCAAAAAGCCCTAAGCATCCCCTACCTAGCAATGCACACAATAAATTATGAATATGTTCCCTTGATATATGGATGAGCATGATTTGATTCGGTTTGGTTTAGTTATGGGATGAACGAAACCTATAGTTAATGCTTCGCGTTTCGTATTTTCATTATCGATCTATTTTGGTTATAAAATGTTAATACACTTATTGGAAAAGCCTGTTCGATTGATTCAATTACGCATCGCTTGATTCAATTAAAGCTAATTTCGATTAAGAAATCCAATAATATCTAGATAGTATATTAGTACTCTTATTATTTTATAAAGGACAATAAGCAATGACTAATATGTTATTAACAGTAAAATTTCATACAACAATCTTTTCCAATATCTATATTTGAGAAAATTTTATTATATAACGTTGGTTTTATGTCAGTCCAATTTCGTTAACTCAATTATTATGCACATATAACCATAACAAAATTATAAACAACGGTTATCAGAAAAATCATAACCAATTAACCATAATTTTTTTCACTTTTGGGTTGGTTCATTTTTTCAATTTACATCTAATATACGTATATACAATTTGAAACTGGATCTACACTAACTTACTCTTGCTAAAGCCCATGGTTCAATTTTTTACGAGTGAGCAAAGTGGTGTCATGTTTCTCTTATTTTCTTTTTTTCTTTCTAATTTTGACTATATAATAGATTTGCTAGAAACAACTCGGGAGGGATGCCAAGATATGATGGTTATAAGTTTACATATAGGCATGGAGAATTCATGTCGCAACGCGTATTTGTTACTTTCATTTTTTATCTATTAAACTTACATTTAAAAATATTTTTGAAGCTTTTTTTTGTTGTATGAACTTGTGACATTTTTATTTATACATGTGTTTATAGTTATTTGTATGTTTTGTTTGAATGTGCGGATAACTTCATCCGGTAAAATTAATTAACATGTTACTGCTTTCAATACGACTTAAAAAAGATGTTATCCGCCGTGAAGCGCGGGTATTACTTCTAGTTATATTAAACATACACGTGTTACATGTATGAATTAGCGGACTTGTTATTCACATTGGAATTTTTATTATTATTAGGTATTATTGATTGATCGATGAATATTTTTTTTAGAACGGCAAACGCACACCCTCTAAAGTCTAAACTACACCACCTAAATTACGCCTATGCCCGGGATCGAACCCGGGTCTTCTCCCTCAAATGCAATTGGTGGGGCATTTGATCGATGAATATGATTTAATGTTTTTCTTAGAATCCTTTGAAGATTAATCTATGATATTTAGTTGGATACATTGTTTTAGTATCATGCCAAAAACACATGATAAATTAATCTTATATCGACGAAAACCTTATACACGGTTGCTTTTTCTTAATACAATATATAGCACATTTGTTTATCTTATGAAGGTGGAAGTCGTGACAAATTAAAAACTATTAATTTTAAAATATTAGCATTATTATTTTTGCTATTGTGACATGAAGTCCCTAATTTCATCTTTTCGAATATATAATAACAGTAAATATTATTCGGTGTTTCGTTACTTTATGTTATTTTTTAGCTATTTACGTAATATGCACATAGCATACAGACCAATCTAAATATATTGTGAGAATCATTGTTTTCAATAATATACCAACGAGGAACATATTCCTCACTAAAAATATTTACAAATCATGGATTTTTCAATTTTAACATGTGAATAATATATTCATCAAATACATTCATTCCATGGGAACACGTCCTTAATTCCCCAAACACTGGAATACTCTGTTAAAAAGCATAAACATGCACTAAAGCTGTTTAAAAATAGCACTTGCACAAGATTAGTGGACAATTTTAATGTGTACTTAGTTTTAGAAAACTCTATTTGCAATATAAGATCCTATTTGTTAATCTTTGTTCAAAGACAATTGACAATCTAAAAGTCAACCCAATTCCAGATAGTATGACTTTGTTAGCAAATTAAGAATGAATTCACCCTTATGACTAATGTATCAATCACATGACCAGCTTAACTTTAATGGCCCTCAATCAACTATAGTTTTGTAACGAACAAATTTACCCTAATACCTAATTCATTAAATGCATTTTGTATGTGGTATGGTATTACGAAGGTTTGTAAAAAATGCATTTTGTTTTTTTTTTTCGATGGTTGAACGCACATACTCTCTACTCTATAGCTATTATGCTCCTATAATCACTACACGTATTTTACACAATTTGAACCTAGAACAATTAGATTAGTAAGTTATGAGTATACACTTTACCATCAAAATGTTCCTTTAAGGACCATTAATTAATTATATTAGTTATAGTATTATACGCTTTAGATTTGGAACTTATATTTTATTTAAATAGGCTAGTCTGATAATTGTAATTAGCAGGAGAAGTTTAATGCTAAATTGGTTTCTTTTTATTTAATAAAAATGATGTAGCATTGTCAAGAACTTAAGATAATTTGAAAACATCTTTACATAAAAAAACCCATACAGAACAGAAACACTATTTGAGATTCTTTATACTTGTTAGATTTGTGTTTTATTAGATAAAAATAGCGTTGACTTAAAGAAATGGCGATGTCATCTCAACATGTTCACTATTTTTCCGATAGTCTATTGCTTTAAAGCAGCTCTTAAAAAGTCCTAGAGTCGCGAATAGAATGAAAACGAATAAATATCAATCGTTCATAAGTGAACATAAGTGAACATCTTGATGTTAAATTTAAATACTTCATAAAAATAATATTAATGTTATATGTTATAATCCTATATACAGTTAAGTGTAATGAACTTAAAAATAAAGTAGGTTTAAAATAAAAGTGTGTATGTTTGTTGGTTAAAAAAAAAGAAAATTCGTATGACCAAAGTCGTAACGTTATTAAATAATATTTACTAATAATATTTAAATATATACACACACATAATGTTATAAAATAATATTTATGTATCCACATCCAGTTTACGATCACCTCCAGTTTACTATATCAACTCCATTCATATAATTTATGATAAAAATTAAGGTTTTAGCATAAATTTAAAACTGCACCTCATTCTTTTACATAAGAATTGAAGTTAGGAGATTTAGGAAGCTTTCGGTATGTTGAAATAGTGACATAATAAAATTAATTATTTAATGTGAATGAAAAAAAAAAAAATACTTGGTTGGTAAAAGAAATAAAACTATCCATTACAAAGGTAATTTCATTCTCTTTTAACATAATTCATTCCATCCATCCGAACATCCCTCTTTTTTATTCCATTCTTTTTTTCATCATTAGTCACTGCCACCACCAGCCGCCACCATCGCTACCGACCACCACCACCACGCCCACCATCACCAACCACCTTGGCCATCACCACCGGCCACCACCACCCACTACCGACAACCACTATCGGTAACCACCACTGGTCGCCACCCACCACCACTGGGGACAACCGACCACCGTTGATAATCACCAGCCACCCACCACTATCGGGAACCACCACCACCACCACCGCCGGTAACCACCGGCCACTGCCACCGCCGGGCGCCACCATTGGGAACCACCATCGGCCACTATCGGCCACACATACCACCACCGGTGTCAGACCCTCAAAATCCACGTGCGGGGTTTTACCGCGAGGCGTGTGACATACCAGGGTCTCAGTCATTAGTTACTAAGAACGACTCTATATGAACAAACATTCAAAATCAGAGTTTAACTTTAAAATATGCGGAAGCATTTAAATAACCAGAAAGGCCAAAGTAAAACAATATAATGTAAAATGCGCAAACACACGCGCCCAAAGTAATACCAACAAATACTTAAATGTTTAATAACCAAACCAAAACAAGTTTCAATCATGCTGACAACTCAATGATGCTGACCCGTGCACGTGCTCCTAGGCAATGGTAACCTCAACCTGAGAATAGCATACTAAAAGAGTCAACACAATGGTTGGTGAGTTCAAGAGTTTGCGTTAATCATAAAGCAGTAATAGTTGCAAAATATAAGAGGTGTATTGAAATAGATAGCTAGTCTATGTTCATCAGTAATAATCATAGTGATTTCGCGATTGAAGCTGACTATGTTTCGTTTGTTGCCTCCCGTCATGACTTACCAGGTCGTGACGATGTTTGTGTTAGGACAAAATTGCACCCGTTTGACCTCGAGTCGCACAGGTGGGGCTCGTCAGACCCAGTAGTACTACCCAACATTTCCCGCTAATCATCATTATTAACAATCCGAAAGTGTGAGGACTTTCATGGTATTCAGCATTATATCATACTATACACAACTCATATAAAGTAAGCGTTTGTAAAACCAGTATGCTATCTCCCCCAAAAGAGAGTATGGAAAAAAGTGGGGCATGAACTCACCTGGTGTGCACAACAAAGACTTAAGAGCTTAACTTGAAAAGAGAGAGTGGAAGGACAACCTTCAGAGGTCACCTAGAACACGCAAGTACATAATTATGTGTACACAGAATCATAATGAAACCCTAAGTGCTCTATAAACCAAAGGACTCAAGGTTTTGGAAAAACAGAACACATTGACCCAATTGACCCGTTTGACCTGTTGGTGACATTATAAGTGGAATTTCCATTTCAATCAGACATAGCAGTACATCACACATGATTATCATACAAGTTGTTCACGTATGTCACTTTATTAACCACATGTACTAACTACAACATTATACAAACAGATTATCAGACAAGTCATGCGAATCTCAAATAATCATCATGCTCAACATAATTATGCCATAACTAATGCATCACACATAGAATCGAATCATGCACAACATGCCATATGAAGCCACTCACGACTTCACACCCTAAACCCTGCTAATCCTACTAAGTAGGGGCCTCAGATTCGCACGCGTGTATAACAATCATCATCACACTAATCAACAGAATTCATACCAAGCAGAATACTCCAAAATGATATGTTACAATTCCCAAACCATAGACCTATCATGATCTACATGACCCATCATCATGTATACCCATAAAAAGACCAAATCTTTCAATTGACCAATTAAACCTTCAAACAACCCAAACAATACATTCTACCAACTTAGAAATCATTAACAAACATTCTAACATGATCCTAAAATCACAAACATGCTCAAATCATCATATTCAAGATTTCGTACAATTAAAGTTTCCCTTTTAGGAAAGTGCATCCCAAAATTTATCCTTTCATGAATTTCGACACATATTCATCAATAACATACCCTATCTAGTCCATAGAGATCATAACTATTCATCAAGCACATGTAATTCATCCAAACACAAATCTTCATAAATTAAAGTTTCCACTTTTGGCAACGTATGAACTAGACTATCAATTCTTGGATTCCTAGCATCATCATCATCAATCTAACATCCATATAACATCATGAACACTTTAACAACATCAATTCACCATCAAATCATAGCATTCATGCAAATAAAGTTACTATTATTAGTAACATATGAACAACGCATCAAAAACGCAACTTTCTTGCATAATCAACGTTAACTAACATCTATACAATCTAACTAACATCACACATCAACAAATGACCAAGAATCAACCTTCAATTACAGATTTCGAAGGGTTTCGGCCACAATGAAAAACCATGAAAAACTTGTAAAAATCTAACCTTTAAACGTGTAATGGACAAGATTTGATGTTTCTAACGTGTTGAAATCCTTGTAATCGACCAAAACCGTGACAAAATTGCTTGTTCTAGGGCTGAATTCGATTGGTGTATGTGTGTTTGAGGAGGTCGCGGCCGAGGATGGTATAGGAGGCTAGGGTTTTTATTTTTTTTACTTAATTAATCACATTTACCATTTAAACCCCTATTGTTTTGTATTTTATTAAAACTAAGCTTTTAATTACTTTTTAAAAAGGTTTTTAACTAAGATAATAAGCATGTAAACTAACAATAATAATCATATGCATTATCTTTACTAGTCACACAATACACGAATTAAATACACACGTTTCACGTTACGCGATAAAATTCACAAATAATATTTAAATCACGTAAACACATAAGCACAACTTAATAATCACGTCAACAACTAGATTATTATCTGTTTAACATTATTAATTATTATTAAGTTACCAACGTTCAACGACAACTAGTGTGTGCTCACGACACGTGTATGTAAGACTTAACGGAACTAACGGAGTCTGGTAACGGAAAATTACTGGATATCACAACCGGTCATCACCACCATAACCACTTCTGTATTTTATTTTTTCTTCATTTCCTACCTAATAAACAACACAAAGTAATAATTAATTTTATTCCCATGGGTAACCAAACAGGACAATAAAATGTAATGATTCATTTTATTTATTCGTCCATTTCATTACCTCGTCCATATCTTTTCGTCCATTCTATTACCCTATACAAAACAGACCCTTATTTCTTATTTTTCAAATTTAAAGACTCGTTTATTTCTTACAATATTACTCCTTTTATTAAATGGTTGACAATAAGACAAATGTGGTATCATTATCGATAATTCAAACCTTATACCTTATTAGAAAAGTGTCTAACGCCCACATAATACTCATCATGTATGCATCGATTCTCTACTCATCAAGTATCAGGCATACCCCACGAATGATCGAGTACACCCGTCGGGTATCTCTCTGATAGTTCGGCTAAATATTTTTGCCGTTGTCATACTTTGACCAAATCTATTTGTCACTATCTTGTTGTCTCTCTTCGACTGTGCCTAGGGTTTGAAGGATAACTAAAACTCTTATTGTTAAATTGCTTGAGTAAGGAGATCAGAAGAATGATCGAATGTGGGGAAAATACAGTTAGAAGAATTTGAAGATACTATAATATAATATATTAAAATAACTTCAAAGAAATGTACTATAAAAAAAATAAAAGATAAAAAAATCACGTATATAATCAGGCAAGCAATCAGATCGGATAAATTGATATATCATGTATTCTGATACTCCTTTAACATAAAGGTGGTGGGAGTGCCTATGCTACTCACATCACATTACATACCCACCACTCAACAAATTACAACTATTTAGCAGGATATGCAACAACATGCTTCAATCAAAATTAACTTCAAATAAACTCAAAAAATTCCTCCAATCATGAAAACCTCCATTCGACCTATTTTGTCCAAACCCCCAAATAAACTCAAAACATTGCTCCAATCATGAAAACCAAACAACGATTAAACTCCCAAATCACAATACTTCAATCAAAATGATGAACGATCTACCAACGCAAGCTGCTTTCATCCTCCTCACAATCTTCATCTTCCTCTGGATGCAAAAAATCCCCCAAAACCTCCTCACCAAGTTCCGCCACAAAAGCCGATCAACCCAAGATGCAAACGCCACTTCATTATCGGCGCAGAGCTATTGACCACCGACGAAGACAACAAGTCGATCTCACTCGATTCAGTACAGCGAGGGGTGCAGGTGGGGGTAACAGTCCAATTCCAATGGTCAAAATGGGGGGTGGTGGCACGGCGAGTACATGAATTGTGGCGTGAAGGTTGTGGCGTGGGTGACCAGCGGCAATGTCGCCGTGCGGCGCCGGCCCCCGCCGCGGGTGTCTGGCGTGGGCACCCCAACCTCCTAATAAATAACCTCGTACTCTGTCTCATACACACCACCACCCCTTACGCATCCTTAATGTCTTGGTTTTTGAGTTTTTAAATCAAATTCGGTTTAACCGTAATCCCTCAAAGGAAGAAAGTGAAAAAAAAGTTTAAAAACAAATATTATGAAAACTGAATAGAGATAAATATAAAAATGAGATGTGAAAATTTTTTATGTTCTAAATATGTTCTAAAATTTACTTTATACTAGAAAAAACTTTCAAGGATGACACATCAATGACAGTTGACATCTATTCTTCTCAAATAAAAGACTTAAGTTTGATTCATACTTTTACTAATTTATATGATAAACACCTCATCAAATATGAGTAGAGTATGGACAAATCTTTTGAGTTTGCTGTGAAGTTCTCTTATAAAAAATGTTAGAGACGGAGAAGGAAAACTTAATAAACTATGAACCTATGGGTTTTAAGAATCGGACATGACCAGCCAGTTAACCAGAAACCGGTCAAGTTATGTTTGTTTAGATTGTTGTTATTTGAACTAGCAACAATCGGTTATATGTTGTACTAGTAAATCACTTGAATTCATCTGGGTAGTTGGACCAAATTTTAAACTATTTTTAAGTTATTTTCTTTCTCAACATCTTATTATTTAATAGTTTAATACTATAGAATCAACTTTTTATTTTTTATTTTCTGAAGTATTTATATTTTATTAAAAGTACAAATTCATATAAAAACATATAGTATCTATATATTTATTACAAATTATATACAAATAAATAATTTTAATATCTCTATTATTCGTAACGTTATCCGATTTGACTGTTACAACCGATCTAATCAGTAAACGGTCAAGAGAGCCATTTTGTTAGGGAATAGGGCCCTAATATTAAGACACCCATCACTATAAATCAACACCCTCTATACGACTCGTATAACCCTATACGAGGAGTATATGATTGAAGACACTTAAAACAAGGAAAAATTAGAGGGTTATGCCCTATACGACCCCCTATACGACATATATATTTCTACACGATGCGTATAGAAAAATGCGACATTGACTACGAGAAAAATTCAGGAGCTGTCAGAGGGGTTATATACATCATATAAGGTTATATGGCCCCCTATACATTGTGCTTAAAACTGGGGATGACAATGGGGCGGGTTTGGGATGGGTTTAGGTTATCCCAACCCCATACCCGGTTACAAAAGTGTGTCCCATACCCGGTCCAAATCCGTAAGGTATATATCAGGCAATTACCCGTCAGGTATCGCGCATACTCATGAGTAATTGCACATATCCATTTATTTCCTGAATAATACCTGTTGGGTATACCCTCGGGTCTCTCTTCAACATTTCGGTCGCATCTCTTTGTCGCTATCTTTTTCCGACTAAGTATATTTTCTAATGTTTTGCTAACTCTCTTCTGATAGCAGCTAGGGTTTGAAGAAGATTCAAAAGTATAACTGTCGAATTATTTAAGTTGGATATTGAACGAAAAAAAAAAGAATATCGGAATTAAAGAACTTTAAAATAATATAATATGCTTAAAATAACTAAGAATAAATATAATATATTTAAATAACAACAGAAAAACCAAAAATTATATTGAGTATATGATCGGGTAAACGTGTATATCATGTGATCTTATACCCGTCCTAAACCCGCCAAAATTATAAATAAAAAATCCCATACCCTATTCCATTCCTGCTTACCCGACCCATATAAATCCCAAATGTCTTGAGTTTTATATATTTCTGTTGAGTTCAGATTTAATTATCATATTATATAAACCCATACGACCCATATAAAAATCATAACTTGATAATAACGACCCATTTTTCATCGGGTACGGTTTTTATTACAAATAGTAAAATGATATAAAAAGATTTAGCATCCCCTACACTATGTGCTGTCAAATTGGAATAAAAAAATTCTCCATTCACCCACTTGTATGCCGTCCTATTAACAGTAACAACACCCTCTCTTCCTCACCCTCTCCACCTTTCTCATTCCTCCATCTTCCCCACAATCACCCCCAAATTTCCAAAATCAAACCCTAATTTCCCACACAAAACCACCCTAGGGTTCACCTCAGTTCAATTCCCAACGTAAATGACGCCTCCAATTGATATCCATCACTGAAATCGCTCGAATTTCACCATGGATGATCGGATCCCCATCCACCACCGGACTCACCGCATGTCGGACATCGTGTTCGAATGCGTGATTCCGTACATACACGACTCCCGTGATCGTCAATCCGTATCGCTGGTGTGCCGGAGATGGTACGATTTAGACTCGCAAACGCGAAAACACGTGACGATTGCGTTGTGCTACTCGTCGACGCCGGAGCAGCTGCACCGGAGGTTCCCGTATTTGGAGTCGTTGAAGCTGAAAGGTAAGCCTCGTGCCGCTATGTATAACCTGATTCCCGAGGATTGGGGTGGGTTCGTGAAGCCGTGGGTGGAGGAGATCGCGAGATCGTTTAGGTGCTTGAAGGTGGTTCACTTTAGGAGGATGATTGTTACTGATGAAGATCTGATGGTGCTTGCTCGTGGCCGTGAGCATGTTCTTCAGGTTCTGAAGCTTGATAAATGCTCAGGCTTTTCTACCGATGGGCTTCTGAGTATTTGTCGTTCTTGCAGGTGTGTGATTCTCACTGTTTTGGTCTTTGATTGCTTGTTTGTTTTCGTTTTGTGGGTTTGTGATTATCTGTTGTTTGCTATATGTTTTTGTGTCGCAACATTTATACAGAAGTGACAGGCTTGAAATAATATTGGAGTTAGATTGAGCGAGTTTTGGTAAAAATATCATATTACGCATATTCCCCTCTCCGTAAAAAAATACATATTTTTAAAAATACAAATTTCAATGCATAAAATACAATGATTATTATTAAGCATGAATGCACGATGTGTGGAAATACTTAATTTTATTAGTTTAGAAGAATATATGCAAATGTTTAATTTTTGAAAGATTAAAAAAATATTAAATTACATTCGAAATTTTCTATTATTTGTTTCAATTTCGGTCCACAATTTCGGCATTTGTGTAATTTTGATACTAGTTTGAAACAAATTATGAAACTTTACTGAAACGAATGATAAATTTTCAAAACTGAAATTGATGATTTTAAATTATTAGAGAAAAATAAATAGATTTATTAAACTTAGAAGAGAAAAATTAAAATTTACTCATAATATTATTTTGAGTCGCTTTATAATAATTGTTACGACTTTGTTAATAGAAAATTTGATATGTCGAGCGTCTAACTTATGTTATACAACCTTATCTCGTTTTATAAAAAAATCTAATCAAACATTTTTCTCTCAATATAATGTAGAAGTTCTAAAAAGTACCAAAAATATGTAGAAGCTCTAAATTTTAATATTTTGGGAGTGAGTAAAAGCTATCGCACAAAGTTAAAAAAGAATTATTTACTTTGGATTTATGAATCAGCAGATAACTTGTGTACGTTATTAATAGACTTACATTAGTTTAGGTTAAAAAATATGGGAATGATGAAAATGCCCTTTAACTTTTCAAGATAGACAATCATTTCAACGTATATTATATTAACACCTCATTTGAATTTTAAATGAACTTATGGGTTATTGTCGTCATTTGATGTAGAAAATGACTTGAATGACAAAAGATACATAACTAGATGACTTGCTTGAATTTTCCTACAAGACTTTCAAATAAATTTCTTCATTTTGGCTTTAAGAATAGAAGCAACCGATAAGGTTGCTCCAAGTCGTGGGAAACAACCTTTTGCAAAACTTTCATATCGTGAAGCGATCCTGCTCTTTTATGGACATTGTATAAAAGAGGAGGTAAATTAAACACTAGATACACTATTCATCTTACATTTGCTACTGAATTTAATGCCTAACATAAAATTGATTGAAAATTTGTGCAACCGTGTTTAATTATGATGGTTGTACATATGAAGTTTGACATTAAAGCCAAGATTGGTTTGCTGTCAGTAGTGATTACTGTTGAAAGTTGCTAGTCTTATTTAGAGCACCACAGCAGTGGGTTATCTTGGTTTAATGACCGGTCCAAAAGGACCAGAATTAAAGATGGCTTAGTGCACTGGTCCATGCCATATGGCATGTCCTATTTAGAAAAAAATTATTGAACCACTTCATCTTCAAATAAAACAAGGGAAATTAAAATTAAAAATATATTGCTTGTAATAAGTTTTGTATTCAACTTGTGTTGCAGAAACAATAATTGCATCAATGAAAACTTGAATAAATTCATAAAATAGTACATAGGCAGACACGTTTAACCATAAATATGTTACGAACAGCGAAAACCGCTTTATCACTTATACATGACACATTATAATTGTATTTATTTTGTAAAGATGTTTTCTTTCTTTCTCATCTCTATTAGCTCTTATTTTCTCTCTTGATTCTCTTTTGTAATATATTCTTTCGTATAATTTTTAATGATATTCCCATGTGCATGAAACAAGAATCACATATATACACGTATTTATAGAACGAGAGTGTGAATCTAGAAAATAAGAAAGTGGTTAGTTATGCACTTTATAGAGATTGAGTTGTTGTAAAATACTCGTAATACCCATTTCTATTTGTTTGATTACCACAGGTTAAGTTATATATATAAGTGTTAAAGTGGTTTCTTGCGATCTCAAGTCCTCAACATATTTTTTTCTTGATTGAACGATCTTCTAGTAAATATAAAAATTAAAACTTTGTTTATAGTATATATAATAAGTAATGATGGAACCGGTTAATAAACCAACATGAACGATGTGGACAACTGACAACATCATTGACATGTCAATATGTGAATAGGTCAAGGACCACCAATGCACTTAGTACTTTAGCAAATATAGTTGTAGACTTTTGATCATTGATTAAATGTTAAACCACTGTTAATGCCAATAAAACTTAAATAATAGGGCGGGCTAAACCTTTATAGGAGCCTAAAGTGGAATCTTAAATCGGGTCCTTTTCGTGAAAAAAATATTTTATGTTTAAGATCTTAACACGTGGGAATATGATAACACAATTTTTTGTATATGATTTCTAAAAAACAAAATCACACATATTAGAGTTGAAGATTTGAAGTGACTTTTAGTGAAAAGAAAGCTCTATTAAGCATACAGGTTCTAGGGCTATAATGCTGAGTTGAGGACGTTCCATCGTATCTTTACTCCTCGTCAAAACCTGAAAGTAAACAAAGTTAAACCTAAAAACTAAGGGCCCTTTATACATGAGGGCCATGAGCGACGACTTATTTTTTATATAAAGTTGGGCGCCTGTGCGGAAGAAACTTGATCATGGACCCATTTATAAACCTTAAGCATGTTCACGATCGGAGAATAACTTGTTATGAGTTTTTAGACCTTGGACCATGACCAAATGTCTAAAGTATTCCTAATGTCGATAAAACTTAGGAAACTCATGGACCAAGTTAATAAACTTTAAGCGTGTTCATGATCGGAGAATAACTTGTTATAGCTTTTAGACTTGTGATGATCAAGTGTCTAAATCACCCTTTATGTTGATAAAACTTTAAGAAACTCATGGACCAATTTATAGACCTCAAGCATGTTCATGATCAGAGCATAACTTGCTATAAGTTTTAGACTTGTGACTATTAGTCAATGTCTAAATAGTCCCTCAACCTTAATATTAGAAACTTATGGGTGTGTATCAACATCATCATTGTACGGAGTCACAAGGACAAATAAGTAACTTAAGTGATCTCAGGACATCCTGGTGATTAATGGTGTATTCCTCTCTCCAACTGGTGACTCAAACCCTGCAGTGTGTGGGTTTGGTGGTGCTAGGGGTAGTTAATAGCAGACGTTACCTCTATAGAAAGTATTAAGTTGAAATGCTTTCTATAGAAAACACTGCAATTTCCTTGAGACACCTCAAACAGAAGATTTTGTATTGCTCTTAGATGTTAAAGCTATGGTATTATGTCATTTCAGGAATTTAAAAACTTTATTTTTTGAAGAAAGCCAAGTAACCGAAAAGGATGGGGAGTGGCTACATGAGCTTGCTATGAACAACACCGTGCTTGAAACATTAAACTTTTACATGACCGATATATCCAAAGCAAGTTTTGAAGATCTTCAACTCATAGCCAGACGATGCAAATCTTTGATTTCTGTCAAAATTAGTGAATGTGACAACTTGGACTTAGTTAGTTTCTTTCGCGATACTCCTTCTCTACAAGAATTTGGCGGGAGTTGGTTTCAAGATACAGCAGAACACTATGGTAATGTAGTATACCCCCCAAAATTGTGTGGATTGGGTCTAAATTACATGGGTACTTATGAGGTACCAATTGTGTTTCCTGCTGCATCACGTCTTAAGAAACTAGATCTTTTATATGCCTTGCTTAACACGGAAGATCATTGTCTATTGCTTCAGCGGTGTCCTAATCTTGAAGTTCTTGAGGTACAATCCTTTTTCATGTTTTTTGAGTTTTGAGTTTGTAGGTTATGATGAAAATGGCAAATATGTCACTATAAGCATGAGAATTGTCAAAAATATAACATTTTTAACCTTGTATTATCTTGATAAACAGGCAAGAAATGTGATTGGAGACCGAGGAATGGAAGTTCTTGCGAATTCTTGCAAGAAATTAAAACGTTTAAGGATCGAAAGAGGGGCAGATGAATTAGAAATGGAATTTGAAGAGGGTGTTGTTTCTCAAAGAGGATTAACAGCCATAGCACAAGGCTGCTTAGAGCTAGAATACATTGCGGTATATGTATCCGATATCACAAATGCAGCACTTGAAACCATGGGACTTCACTTAAAAAACCTCCAAGATTTTCGCATCGTGTTACTAGACAGAGAAGAGGTAATTACCGATTTACCCCTGGACAACGGCGTCCGAACTCTTCTAAGTTGCTGTGATAAACTTAGAAGATTTGCTCTGTATCTAAGACCGGGAGGGTTGACTGATGTGGGTTTGACTTATATTGGTCAATACAGTCAAAACATAAGGTGGATGTTGTTAGGGTATGTTGGTGAATCTGACAAGGGTCTTTTAGGGTTCTCAAAAGGGTGCCCTAGTTTACAAAAACTTGAAGTTAGAGGTTGTTGTTTTAGTGAACATGCACTTGCTAGTGCTGTTTTGCAGTTGAGGTCACTTAGGTACCTTTGGGTTCAAGGGTTTAGAGGGTCTCCAAATGGGTTTGACTTTTTGACCATGGCTAGACCATTTTGGAAAATTGAAACAATCCCTTCAAGAAAGGTTATTGTTGGTGAAGATAAAGAGGTTGAACATCCTGCACATGTTCTTGCTTATTATTCTCTCACTGAATCAAGAACAGATTTCCCCGCTTCCGTTATACCACTTAGATACCACTTCAAGGTTATCTAAGTCGTAAACCAGAGTTGTTTTTCTTCTAGCCTTTTAGCTTTTCGACATGTTTCATTCTGTATTATATCGTGTGAGATCTTTTCAAATGGTGTGACGGAGATGAGATTATCAGGACGGTTCTATTAGTTGATGAATGAAGAAATGTTGGAAAGGAATTCGCGAAATGGGGACTGCAAGAAGATATTATTGCAGGTCTTGTGTTGTTGATTGAACATCCATATTGTACATAATGTATATTTATATTGTATAATAAAACGTGTGTTTTTTGTACCTTAAAACTATGGTGAGTTTTAGGAATGCTTGTTACGGTATTAAGTTTTGATATTTTTATGCAAGATTAAAATTTTACATAATGCAAAACAAGTTTTGGTATCTAAAAGAATATACCAGAAACAATTTAAAAATATATAGATTATTAAAAACTTAAAAAATAAAAAAAAATCGCCTGTAGCTCAGTGGATAGAGCGTCCGTTTCCTAATCAGAAAGTCGTAGGTTCGACCCCTACCTCGCGCGTATTAAATATAATTTTTTCAAAACTTTTTATCAAATAAACCCGATATAATTTTATTAAATTACATAATGACCCCTTCAAATCAATAACTCAAACCCACAACATATTCTCACAACCAAAATAAATTTTACAAATTACTATGTGCTCACAGAATCAATAATTAAACACCCAAATTACCGATTCGACCTTTATTTCTCTTTCAAATGCGAAGTAGATTTACGGTTGTTCGTTGGTATGATCATATCCACAATTCAATGAATGTTTTGTTGGCGATTACTCTAGCTGTCGCGGTTTCTCAAAATGTTGTCGACTAGCATGTCGGAAGATCCTTCGGTGGTGGTATAATCGACTCGTTTGGCCCTTTACCGTTCTCGACTAGAAATGCCATCTTAAGCCCCCATGTCGTGTGTACTTCTAAATGACAGTGCAAAAACCACACACCTGTAAAATGAGCAAGAAAGTTAATTTAGAACAAATTATTTAAACAGGACGATACCCTAATAATTTTTCTTTGATGTAAGGTAAAATGGGCGATTTTTTACTATGGTTTGGGTCGGGTTGGCCCAAAACCTTTTCCCAAAGGTCTTTCTGTTGGACTTGTGTGACGTGTAATTCTTTTAAGTATCTTTATAAATTTTGATTCATTCAACATGTTTAACACATATTAAATCGTTAGAGATGAAACATACACAAATCATAAACTTATATGTTGGTAAAAGCTTTGTAATATTTACCAGGATTATCAGCTCGAAATCTAATAGCAGTCCATCCAGCGGTAGGTACATTCACAGTGTTTCTCTCAACAGGATCAACCAAATTAAACTTCTTCGGGTCATTCACCGGATCAAAATTCCCTACCCCCTTTCCGACAACGAAAAAGTTAAACCCATGAAGATGTATCGGATGGCTCTCCGGTGCTATAACCGTGTTACCTTGCATCACAACTTGAACGGTAGAATTATACGCCAAAGGGTAAACTTTAGTCCCGTTGGTAATTTGTACGTTTGTGAGCGTATTATTGCCGGTGTAGTTGTACTGTGTTATTGGAGTTCCAGGAAAATCAATGGTGAAAACACCACTGATATTATAATAATGTGCTTGAAGCAGAGCTATGGTGGGCATCACAAATGTAAAATTGTTGATGCCCGCCACAACTCTGCTTCCATTAACACATGTAGAACAATTGTTCACTCCAACACCAGCAACGAACAATAACGAGTGGTCGATTTCTAAGGGCACGAGAGCAGGATACTTTGCAGAATTCAAGCTTCTTAGAGACTCGATGAACGAATTTGTCGCTGGTGTAGCGTTCGTTGCTGGGAGTGTGGTGACGGTCATCGGTGAGTAGGGTTCGATACTTTTATACCGTACGGTGGATATCGCTGTTTGGTTATCAACCGCCACAATGGTGTCCATGAAAGGTGAAATCGCCATCAAGTACTTTCCGGGTCTTTGATCCGCGGTTAAAAGGACGTTCGTTGTTTGGCCCGGAGCGATGTATATTGTATCCGTCTTGAATGGCTTCACGTAACACGCGTCAACTTCAACAACCGTGAAACGATGTTTCGCGATCTTGAAAAACAAATCTTCATTCAGAGCAGCGTTGATTATGCGTAGCAAGTATGTTTTCCCAGCTTCAACATGTAATGTATATCCTACAACAACAACAAAAAAAAAAAATTTCAATCAGTCGCTATTTTCGTCGCTATATCGACTTGCTAACAAATTACTCGTCGCTAAATCAACTATGCTAATGAATTATTAGTCGCAAAATCAATTTGCTAACGCGTTATTCGTCACTAAATCTACACTAAATGTGTATATTGTACCTGTAGAAGTACTGCAATTAGGCATAGGGCCAGGATAACCATTGATGGTGTGTGCATCAGAAACATTAGGTGGCAAACCAGTTTGCACCCACTGGTTCATCACATGATCAACATCTGATTTCCACCATTCACCTACAAACATATCAAATAAACCATCATAATCGTTTTCAAAACCGTCACGAATTCAGAATCGCGCTCCAATCGTACCCAAAACGATGATTTTTTCGTGATCTGGCTTAGCGAACGGGTAAGGAACACCGTGTTTAGGCAAAATGACGATAGCTCCGTGCACTGTGGCCCTTAGCCAAGTGATATGTGCATGCCAAAGAAGCGTACCCCGTTGTCCCGTAACGTTGAACTTGTAGATATAGCTTTCACCGGCTTGTATTGGGCATTGCGTTACATATGCGGGCCCGTCTGACC